>MU184272.1:0-28038 GCA_016904865.1 Pissodes strobi | reverse complement strand
CTCACTACAATTATTACAAGTTGACAAGTTCGGATTGTGCGTCAAATATTTTTTCTGAAGCTGCAGTTTCCACAAATTGAGTTTAGCTTCAAAATATTTTATATTGACATACCAGCTGCTTATAAGGTTTTTCTTGCCTTGTTCAGATGCAAAGTCAAGCATTATACAGCTTCAGACAGTATTTTATATAGCTCTAGATAGGTGTGTATACAGATTATCAGGAAGCCAAAATCACTGAGACTTACTGCCGTCATCAAAGACGGCAGTAAGTCTTTCCTTGACTGGTCGTAGAAAAAGATAGTGTTTGCAACTCACATTTAATGGCAAAGATCGCATTCGTCACGACATTTGCCTACGGCTCATATCGTAACTCTCATGCTCGCGTCTTAATTGCCATCATTTTAGTTGATTTATTAGACATTTACTACCAGTATCGTAATGATGTGTATTACGACACTGACGTTTCATTACTAAACTGGGATTTAACCAATCAATATTCAACATCACAGTGATATTCGGTCAATATCAAAAACAGCCATGATCATGACAGATTTGACATTTATCAATTTTGACAGTTCACTGACAATTTACTAAGTAGATTTTAAAAATTAAAGATATTTTTCATTATTATGACTAGACCTAGGAAAAATAGCGTATGCAACTCATATTTAATGGCTCGTAATATTGCCTAATATATTATTTTTTGTTCGGTTTGAGTTAGTTAGACTTCCATTACGATTTACCGGCGTGCGCCATTTGAATTTTCTTTAACAAAATTTGAAACTTAATCATAAATAGTAGTACATATTTACAAATTAAATTAGATAACTGTATAGGATCAATAAATTTTTTTAACTTTTCAATTAAAATTTAAATACACTAATAATTTACAAATGAACATTTTCTCGAATACATTTCTAGAAGGAAAAAATCCTAGATTCAAAAAGTGGTCAGGGTCTCCCAAATTTCGAAATGATATGGTTTATATTATTTAGATTTAGATTGATACTCATTCTGATACGTTTAATAAACTAATGATTTATGTATCGAACCCTATTTTTTTACTGAATATTTACTGAATATCAAATTGGTAATTACAAGAAAACTCTATGTTTCGTGGCCGTCTAACAAGTGGTAATAGAAATTTATGACTTAAATCTGTCTATGTCATGTTATGTATTGCCAAGTACATTTTTCTCGAAAACAGTGTACCCTATCTACAGGAGCAAAGTACCTTTTTTTCGTAAAAACACCGACCTTTCATAGCGTTTCAGGCATCTCCGAATATTACACTCCTGACTAAATTTCGGATATTTCTATCTCAGAACTAGATTCGGCACAAAATATGAAAAAAAAATCCGGATTTCAAGTTTTTATCACTCAAAAAAAAGAACATCGCATTGTAAGTAAGGGCGTTTACCTCATTTTGAGAGCATGTTGACTTTCATATGTGGCTAAAAAATATTTTCTCCGATTAAGAAACCAATTTTACCGTTTTTACGGACCTATTCCAAAGAAGATGTTTTGGCAAAAAGCAATTTTTACTGTATATAAAGATCTTTCATAAATCAGATCAAACGACTAGTTAGATATTTTAGAAACAATTTCTGGTAATCAAAATCTTTTCTAACATTACTACAAAATACTTATGCTCTCAAAATAAGAAAACCATTTTAAAGTGTGGCGATTTTTATTGAAAAACTTGATATTTTTTTATTAAGAAAATAAATACATAATACAAGGTTTTTAGCTTCTCACTTAGAAGAACTCTGAATCATAGTGAGAAAATTATTCTTAAATGTGACAAACTGCAAGGGCGTCGTTTGATACCTTTTTATATTCTTCAAGTTATTTAGATTCTCAGATTAAATCATTATTTCTTTGATTGCAATACTAGATAAATTCAATTGAAAAAATTTTTTCTCATTGTGATATCTTTTGTTTTAGGAGAGTGGTTGATTAATACTATACATTGCATGATTTTTCGCCGTGTCCTAATATTTTTGATATGGTATAAAATGAAAAACTGCCAACATGGGTATAATGTTTTAATAAGAAAATAAACAAACTAGAAATAACTTTTTTTAATGAAATAACTAAACGTATATGGGCTTAACTGTGACTATATAAAAACTAAGAATAATAAATAGGTACGAATAAAAACTTAGAGGAGAAAATATAGGGGAGGCACCATTAAGAAACTTGAAATAAAATCGTAACTGTCGTGCATAAATTACGACTCAATTCAAAACTATAACTTTCTTCTATTTTGATAGGTTCTTGCTTATGGCACTATTTGAAGAGCTGAAGGCATAAAAAGGAAAATGGAATAACAGTAACATTACTTATAATAGTCTTAAGATTCCTCGGGATCTAATATAACATGTTACCATTTTAGCTTTCAATTTGATTAAGAATCCCCCGTTTTTCCTTATCTAAGTTGAACAATAACATACTTATAAAGTGGTAATATTTATACCTATAAACTATAAATATGTCGAACGAAATAATACTCGTATATCTCAAAAGTTGGGAACTGCTATACTAATTCTACGTCTAAAATGACATATTTTTAATTTTTGGAAACAAAACTTCAAACAGTATACAAGGTGAATTTTTAAAGTTTTACCATGGGATATCTAAGGTTTGTGACGGCTTTTTGAAATGTTGGTGTTTTACATGACGCTAAGGTGGGCACATTTTGACATATTACAATTTGAAAGCACCCTTAACCTCTGTGAAGGGCACGAAATAAATTTTGATATATAACTACCTTCTATGACTGTTCTTGACAATGTCCTTCATATAAGGACAACAACTAAATCTCGACAAAATAACCCGTTGAAAATGACCTGTGGAATGATAGAGAACAACTTGAGCAAGATAATGGGCGGAACTAGTTTTCTGGCGTCCATGTTCGTTATGGATCCATTGGCGCTCTGATTAACCAATGCAATGCATGGCAGCAGACAGCAAAGCGATCATTTCAAGAAATTAAAATAAGGATCAGATCATAGCAATATATTATCAATAGCTTTTGAGCATTTATTTAGTGATATTAACCATAAATAAAACACTGGAAGAAGAATATTGCAACGAATTTCACTCGGTTTCCGCTATGTCTTATTCAGCCAGCTATACAAGAGATAATCTGAAATAGGTATGCAGACCACCAGTATAAATAATAAAATTGTTCATATGAACGAAATTGCGTTTAATTTAAGCCCTTAGTTCATTCGATATTCAAATATCCCTTGAAACCCCATTAAATTATTATTACCTATCAACCTATTGTTAAACGACAATATTCGTTTTTATCATGGCGGGCAGACAGAACAAAAAGTGGTCATAAGTTTTGGTAAAATTATATCCTTTGTTGTGAGTGGTTATAAGTAAAATTCAATTCTAATTAAAATACCAGGTACTTTCACTTGACTAGGACGAGTACGATGCGGCTCGCGGCAGTTGATATAAAATCAGACACGCCGCACTGGCTAGTGGTCTTTTTCTATTTCACATGTACTAGCACAGATGCTGCCGATCGTATTTCTGTTATTGTATTTTATAAAAGGTGAAGTCTCGACGTACTGGGTATGAGGTCATGAGATTTTGTAATGAGATAAGGGATTTTCATTATAAAACAATCAATTGCTAAAATAGTAAGATACGTATTTCAAAACCAGTGATTATATACTCACCATTTTGAGAATTGGATTTATTATTTTAATACCATATTGCTCCAATAAAAATAACCAAAAGTTTAAACTGATGACTTGACAGGATTTCTGTACTATGCACCTCGTGTTTTTGCAAAGATAAATGGGATCCTTACTTTAAAATAAATGCCATTAAAGTAAATAAATAAACTGAGGAATTTCTCATTTTATTTGAAGACTGCTAGAATCATTAAAATAAAGGCATGTTTTAAATTTAAGAGCATAAGAGTTCTAACTAAAGTTTTTTTTTTGAAACCACATATTTCCTCATTTTGAGAATTTCTTTTTTTGTGTGTTATCAATCAGTTTCTGAGATGTTTAGCAAAGCATCTTCAGACCTTAGGAAATATGATCATATACAAGATCCATGTTATTTTACAGGTGCAAATTAAGATGAATATGTATTGCATCTTAATATCGGTAAGTATATCCTATAAAATTTTCGGCAAAACTTTTATTTCTTTGATATTCTCTCAAAATCCGGAAAACCGTGCTAAAGTGGATCTTTAAAGCTAAATATAAAAAAACGGTAAAATTGGATGATTCGCTTAAAAATTACGCTGAAACATAACCGGAAGCCGGAAGTACTTCCGGTTCAAAATCAGATCAGATGCTTACAAGCTCAAAATATATAACATGTCTGTCAACTTTTATGGTTTAACCTAGGTAAAGCACAGTTTGTAGCTTAGCCTCCGGGCTCTGGTATTTTCTTTCCAAACTTTATTTTTTAATTTTTTAATACATATGATTGAATAATGTCATTCCCAAAGTCGACATGCATTGCAGCTATTTTTGGGATATTTGACTCATGCAGCTAAATTCGTAAGATATATAGTTTCCAGGTTTTCAGTATATATCAGTAACGAACCCCTTGGCTATAATTGCCAAAAATTTAAAAGTGAGGATAACAAATTAATAATCATTAAACTCACTTCTCCAAGAAACGTTAATCATTTAAATTTGACAGCATTATTAAAAACAAATCTAAGAATGCAAATTAATGACACTATAAACATACCTAAATTCAATTTAGGTTAGTTCTGGTTCGGCTTGCCTTATCAAAACTATATCAAAACTATATGGTCCGATATGAACATGCATATGGATAACCAACGCGGAGAGCGCAAAATAGTAATAGTGACTATTTCGGTTTTGTTTATCATAAATTGTGTTTATTGTACTAGTAACTAAAATTCTTAATATATTCCGCAAGCCTAGAAAGGTACATCAACTGTAGGGTTATCCTCAAAGAAAATTTTATGATATAAAATTAGTATGTTACTTACGTAATACACTCGTCAGCCAACAAGACATGAGGGTTGCAGCCGAGAAGCAGGACCGTCAGCAGAAAAGCGTAATTCTGCATTGTCGCGCTCTACTTGCAAGTCAATCGAAATTCATCGCACGAAACTGGAACGGAAAGAAAATGAGTTAGCAAAACGGCCGGCGACTTGAATTATGAACATATTGGCCAATGCTCGGAAGCCACTAAATAAATTATCAGGATCTATAAAACCAATGAAAGGATTTTAAATAAAATATTATAGATAATACTCAACGAACAAACAAAATTTTAATATTTGAAACACCAGTAATATAGTATCTAATTAGGCTGAATCTTGTCAACAACTTTTTACCTCTTCTAAATGATTTTGTAGTCAACTCTAAATGGGGTGAAAATTACTGACAACGTATACTTATTATCTTATACAGACTAGTTAAAAATAATTATACAGGGTTAGTAAAAAGTACGGATACCCTTAAATATGTTCAAAATCGCCAAAAATCGCATTAGAAAATTCAGTACCTGGGAATTTCCGGGAATGCGGAATTGAAGAATGATATCGGCTATTACCAGTTTTGCTTTACACGTAGTAATTTTTTTATCTTAAATGGAACGCCTCATTTATTTTTATTGCAATAAATTGGGCGTATCAAATAATGTAGTAAGACTCGAAATATTCAAAATGTTATCTCTACTACTTGCTGAGATGGACGACAACGCATATTTAGTAAAAAGTAATGTAGTAAAACATATCCGTGTTCGTTGAACAAAGCTGAATGAGATAAGTTGTGATTTGTCTTTCTATTGCTAATGCTGCCGTCCAAAGCGAAAAGACCATAACTGCAAAAATTTTAAAATTGAGTTATTGTCTTATTTGGACTTCTAATGGACCAAACTATATCCTTAGAAATGCAGAACACTGCAGTTCAATTCTTACTATTTGCTTTTCATTATTTAAATTTACCGTAACTGCAAAAATGTTATGGTCTACAAAGGGAAAATACCGTATCTGCTCAATGCCAACGGAAAAGACCGTATCGGGCCGTCGACGTGCGCAGTTACGGTTTCTTCCCCTTGTAAACGTGACTTACCGTCTTTTTGCTTTGCAGGGGTGTTTATTGTCTGCCTGTCTTTCAAAGCGAGTGGACGCTTCGTTATATTCTCGCATTGTTTTTATGGTTGTGTAGTATTTTAATTCATTTGAATTCGATGTGGAATTAAAATCCGACTAGAAACCTTATAAGATGTCCTTATTGTACAATAGAAGTCAGCGTATGCTAGCTTTGGCTCGACAAGGAAATAATAAGAATAATCCGAGCAGAGATCATACCAGCCATGATCTTGACAAAATGTAGATTTTTTAAATAGATTGATTTAGTTTTTAGTTGTTTAGTTTAGTCTAGTTGAAGAAATATACAGGGTCTTCGCTTGAAGATGCTCACTATTGCTATCTCAGTTAATATTAAGCCTACAAAGTCGGTAAAATTACCAAACTACTAGCATTTTTTCCGCTGATTACGATGCTAAAATCAGAAAACAATTGCATATCTAATTTACGAGGTATTTTTTGGCCATTTTCTTCTTTAAATAGAACACCCTGTATAATTTTACATATTTGGATTCCAGAAAAATTCTAGGCACATTTTATTAATAATCTCCTTTACCTATCGAGCATTTTGTAAAATCTAAACGGCTGAAGATAGAATAAAATGCTATGACACTTTCTATCTTAGTTTTTCATAAGCTATCGTTTTACACTAACTTTAGATTTAACTAGAGGTTAAGTTTGAGGTTAAATGTAACAGGAATTTTAAATAATATTCAGGAATTTTTCGTGGAATACAAATATGCAAAAAGGTGTTCCATTTAAAAAAAGACAATTTCCGAAAATGACTCGTAAATTAGATCCGCAACTGTTTTTTCTGTTTTCAGCGTCGTAATCAGCGGAAAAAATGCTAGTAGTTTGGTAATTTAACCGACTTCGTAGGTTCAATATTAACCCAGATAGCAATAGTAAGCATCTTCACGCGAACACCCTGCATATGCAGAAAACAAGTTATTTTGTTGTTTTTAGAAAACTTGATACCATCTTAGCGATGCTATAGGAACATTTTTTGGCACAAAGAAGAAATATAACAAGAAGAGGATTATTAGTTTTTCTCTTGTACTTATTTGTGCAATTAACTTTGAGCATTTATTTTTTACTTGCCTGATAGCAGGTTTTTGTATTTTTTTTGTATTAGGTTCCTATTTGCGCAATTAAAAAATGTTCGTTTTAGTTAAAATTGCATTATTTGTTCGTCTTTCATGTGATTCAAAAGGACTTTTTTTCTTTCAATACCATTCACGCACTGTCTTTTTGCATTGTAAATATGAAGAGTAGGCAAGCGTTTTACAAAGCAATAAAACCGTGTGCGTCAAGCTTAGCAAATACGGTTTATTCTGTTGGGAGACTCGAGCAGTTCTCCGATGACTTCCTTTGCGAATAAACCGTATGTGATTTATTAGCTTTAGTAGCGTATTTGTTCGTTTTTCTTCATTCGAATATAAGCTTGTAACCTTGCTTGGAACCAAAACACACAAAAAACCCTCAAAAACGATTACCAATAAAGGTACGGTAAAAAAAGAAACACAAACTTTAAAAGCAAATATCTCATCTCCGAGCGCGGAGTAGTTACGGCCTTTTCGCTTTGGACGGCAGAATGAACGTCAAAACAGATTAACAAAAAAAAACAACAAAAACCTACGTTGTGTCATAACTGTACCTTGCACAATTTTATTTACCCAGAATACGCCTGACTTTAACAAAATTGGGGAAATTTGAGGAATCAGTGTGGTATGTAAAGGAAACTACAAATTTGGTGCATTGGGTCAGGGGCGTTTCAGTGTTTTTGACCAACTGATTGATTTCGACTTGATTTGGTAAATACTGTTCATATAACATACAGATTTCCTCAATATTCGCATCAGTGAATGTTACGTTACATGGTAGCAGTAAACCAAGGGCTTCGTGTGTAAGAAAATGGCATCTTGCATATATCGTTTGCCAAAGTTATTCGATTCCACTACCGGGTATTATATTGCCAATGCTTCCCATAAACGACCTAAGAGTATGGGACATTTTGGATACACTATAAGGCAAGTCCCATTATTAATGTTTAATCATTCGGCAGTGTGAAATTACCAAACTGACACCGACGTATTCTGTTATCTAATAATAGTTCAGTGTTCACTACAGGCTCAATTGCATATTCCGAAGCGCTAGTATATTTATCATAGTAAAGTGAATATTGCCTTGATGTTTATATCATGCACGAATATTTAGCCTATTGAATTGAATGTTGATTGTTCTTATTATGCGTATTAGCATTGCATACAATGATATTAGGAAGAGGAGCCATTATTGAGCCTTCCAATAATTAATGGCAGCACATTAAAAATGAAGTGGCTTTTTCTAACTGCACAATGACTGAGCAAATGCATTCAAATTTTATTTATTCTCTACAGTCTACACTACATGATCTTTAGTACAGGCGTTTACCTCGAGATTTTGCGCAATGTTTATGTGTCGGGTGTCACAAAATAATGTTTTCCTTGAAAACACTATGAATACAGTTTTAGGCGATATAGCACCACAATAGCGTTGTTATATCTCGCTCAATTTAAACGTTTATATTTTATCAAGTTTAGGTTAGTAGCTTTTAAATTGTACTTCACGTATATTTTTAACTGTTTTCTAATTTCAAACCTATTTAGCCTGCTGCACACGTACAGTTACGGCCAGAAGTTTTCGGGACAGTAAGATTGTAAAAATTTGACATTATCATGAATTTTGGTTAACAGGACTTTTTCCTTATTCTAGGTTTAATTATTGAATACAGGTAGAGAAGCTAAAGTTTTGAACGATTTTTCTCTTCATAAAATATATTACTGTGATTCTAAAAAAAACGATTTTCGAAAATATATGTAGTTTATTAATAAAAAGTGAAACAAAATACTAAACCATAACATCAAACAGTGAACGATTATTATAATAACACTATTTTAGCGCTTCCCCATTTTTATGGAATACGGTGCTAAAGTTTCTAGGCGTCGCATCGCGGTCCTTGCCATTCCTCTTCAATTATTGGCAAAAATGTCTAATATTACACTTTACGCATGGCCATCCGCTCGCTTCACTCGCTACGGTGGCGCAACCAACAGTCACTAACCAAAACTAACCCAAGGCATGCCCAAAATAAAGAAAAAAAAACTATTTACACATAATATTAAAAATAAAATAAAGGCTTGTCACTAGAATCGAACCCCGCCGCTGCATTGTGTACGGCCCAAATTTCAGAGGTCTATCTTTTTTCGTTCTCTAGAAACTTCTAATAGGTCATCGAATGTAACATACCCTGCATTACACTAATCCAAAACATCATCTGATTACCTTTTAAAAAGTATAAAATATAAAGCTAACAGTAAAAAGCAATGATTAAATTAAATTTGTTATTAATTATTATTTTTCTACAGTTCCAAATTCCTTGCTACTGGAGGTCCCTTTAAAACTATCTCTCTCAGCTACGGATTGGGCAAGTCAGCAGTTTCAACGATTATTCACGACACATGTAGAGCGGTAAGAGAAATTTTATTAAATGAAGTGATGCCTGTTTCAATTAGAATTAACAGCATTGCAATAGCTGACGAATACTGATAAATATGGGACTTTCCAAACCATCGAAGCTTTGGATGTCACAATATAAGCCCCCAAAAAGCCTAAATTGCGTATAGAAAACGTATGCCATTGTACCCCTCGCTCTGGTTGATCCCTGCTACAATTTTACTGCAGTTGATGTAGGAGCTTACGAGAAATACTCGGCTGGCAGAATTTTAGCCCATTTAAATCTAGGAAAGGCACTTTAAAATAACTGATTGAACATTCCAACGACTAAAAATTATATTCAACTCCTAATGGTACTTGTAGCAGACGAATCCCCTTTAAAAACATAATATAATATGACCATATCCTGGAAGGAACTTACTAACTGAAAAACTATCCGTAAACGCATTCGGTATTCCGCATTCGGTATTCTACCACCAAAGCTCCGAACATTTACAATAACCCTTCAAGGAAGTCTAGATAAAATAATAATGATCCTAACGACAGCATGTATTTTATATAAATATATTAGAAAAAATCAAGGTTACACGATGCCTGAACACATAGATCAAAATGAATATGGTGAGAAGTGTATAAAGCTCCAACTCTCCTAGAATTCTTGGAACATCTGCAAATGCAGCACTTATAGTATGAAAACAACTGTAATTCACTAGAAGCTAGTGCCGAGTGGTAAGAATATGTGTCATTAGCGATTTAAAACTAAAATGTTATCTTATTTTATAATACACAAAGGATGTATAAGCACCGAACATTAACTATACAATAAGAAGAACCACTGAAGCGCGGCAGCTTTGATGTGCGTCTTCAGCGAGCGCTACAAAGGAATCGTAGTTTTTAGCTTGGTATCGGTTGGCGGACTCTCCCGCACACAGGTTGAATTTCAATAAAAACCGGCCAGAAACGCTATTTTCATTTGCGGTATTTTAAATCAAATTTATGACGAAATTATTTATACTACTCTAGTACTCTAGTTTGCTTTGGAAAAAGCAATTGGTATCTTCTGAATTGTTTGCAGTGCCCTGTCAAACTTACGTTATGGTTTTTTATTAGCGGTATTATTTTCACGAAATAAATATTTTGATAAAGTTTGTATTCGGCTGGCTGTTTCAAAAATCGATTAGCGTTTTTAATTAGTTATGGATAAAATTACTTAAGGTAAGTAATAATGTTTAAAAGATTTTGATTTTTCTGCTTATTGGATAGCGCTGGTGACTTAAAATATAAAAGATTGATATATTTATCAAATGACATTTTAATTATTAAGGAAAAGTAAATTAAAAAACTTGTTCTAGTCACAAAACAAACAAAACCACTCCGAGAAAATCCAACACCACAAGAGTTAACTTATGCCGCTCAAATGAGCTACAGATCATGTGGTAACTTATTCTCATCGAAAAATATTAGTAACGAACCCGAGCAAGCCAAAATTTTTGAAAACAAAAACAATGAAGATAATTTACATTTAGAGTTAAATACTACTACTAATGTTCGATTATCTGTAATAATCGATGATTCTCGATTAATCGATTAATCGATATGATCGCTTAATCTATATAATCGATTAATCGAAATAACCGATTAATCCAAATAATCGATTAATCAATATGATCGGTCAATCGAAATAATCGATATAATCGATTCGTCGAAATAATCGGTTAATCGAAATAAACGATTAATCGATATCATCGATTAATCAATATAAACGATATAATCGATTAATCGAAATAATCGATATTTTCTGAAATATTAATCGATTAACCACTTAAAAGATAATTTCTTAAAAGTTAATCGAATAATCGATTATCTTTGCCCACCTCTAACCCCATAATATTGTAGTAAGTGAAACTGAGGCTGAAATTTCGGTAGAATCATTATTGCACCATACTGGTGGAAGACTGCAGATCAGCAGAGAAAATTTATAATTTATTTTATTTAAAAATAGCGATAACTCTGAAATACTTGTATGGCAAAATTGCAGGCCCTTAACAACGTGTTTCTGTCGTCCAATTAACATTCATTTTGCTCCTGAAACTCCTGATTTAACCGTTGCTAAAAAACAAAATTTGGATCATCAAATTTAAAACCTCTTTTTTACAACGAGGGAGCCCTTAATTTTCAAAATTATTTTTCAAAACGGTTTTAGAACATACATGATTTTTATCGCTAGTGATATGGTGATAGTGGGTGAGACGGTGAATGCCTATAATTCCACCAGCCAGTAACACGTAGCGTTGTTTTGAGGTGCCGGTTTTAGTTGAGAACACGGGTACTATTTGGCGCGTATGTACGTAAAAACAGGTGAGTAAATCACAAATTAAGATTTGTTGCAGTTGTTATTTTTTTTAGGTGTTGTACTTAGATGTGATTTTGTCATTAGTTTCTTTGTTATAATCTGATTTACTCTCGTAAACTTCATGTTTGAAACTTATAGTACGATTCTAACGTCAAAATGCGATGCATGGTAACTGCTGTGTTTTTGTACGGGCCCTCATACAAATAGGAGAGATGGTGAAACATTTTAGGGGAGATATGGTGAATAATTAAATTCAACAAATGGCTTGTTATTTTTAGCGAATAATGCCCACGATATATAAAGCCAAGAAAAATCACACCGAGGAACAATTTCAAAATGCGGCAAATGCCGTACAAAATCGTGAAATGTCCATACGCCAAGCTTCCCAAACTTTCGGTGTCCCCTGGACTACTCTGAAAAGAAGAATTTCTAATAACTGTTTAACGAAAAAAACATTAGGTCCTCCTTCTCTGCTGGGTGAAAAAAATGAGAGAAAAATTGTACACCACATTAAGAAACTACAACAGCATGGCTTCTGTCCCACTAGAAATGAGGTGCGGTTAATGGCGTATAAACTAGCGGAACAACTGCAAATTACACATAACTTTAATCAAGAAACTGGTATGGCTGGCTTGGATTGGCTTCATCTTTTTTTCGCAGACATCAAGATTTGACAATAAGAAAATCAGAGAGTGTTTCAAGAGCACGCCCTTCAAATATGAACAGAGAAGCTGTAACAAAATAGTTCAGTTTATTACACGATTTACTACTAGAGCATGATCTACTAGAAAAACCTGGAAATTGTTACAATGTCGATGAAACCGGCCTACAACTTAACAATAAACCAGGTTATGTTGTTGCTACACAATGCTCCAAGGCTGTTGTAAATATTACATCAAGTGAAAGGGGCGAAACAATTTTAATAATCGCATGTTGCAATGAAGAAGGACTTTTTCTACCACCAACTTGTGTTTTTAAAGGCAAAAATGAAAAGCCGGAATATAAGGATGGAATGCCAAATGGTTCCACAATATACATGTCGCAGAAGTCGGCAAACGTAAATACGGACATATTTTACTTACGGTGGAAAACCACTTTTTGCCAAGAAAAGCCCAAGGTAAAGTTGATATTAGATGGACACAGTTTGCACTGCAGTTCGCTTGAAACGCTTGAATTTGCGCAAAACAATGATATCAAACTTCTATGCCTGCCAAGTCATACGACCCACTATCTGCAGCCCTTAGGCTGGGCATTTTTTACATCATTAAAAGCACATTACTATAACGCGTGCAATATGTTTTTGAGAATAAACCTGTCCAGAAAATTAAATAGACTGAGTTTTGGATCTCTGTTAAATGAAGCATGGGGAAAACGAGCTAGTCAACCCAATGGAGTATCGGGATTCCGTAGTTGTGGCATTGTACCATTCAATCCTCATGTTATACCAGACTATGCATTTTTGACACCTGATAATGTTCCAGAAAATCATGCTGGAGATAGAGGAGATTCTGATGAAGAAAGAGGTGAGAATGAAGACAACTTAACATCACAAAGACAATCCCCACAGCCTGGCTGAACTACCTGGTCGTATTCAAATAATGCCAGACCGGCAAATGATGAAATCACACCAAGTAAGCTCCTAGACCAGATTTCTCCCGTACCCAATGTTCAAAGTTTGCAGAAGCTTACAAAAAGGTCAAAAAGCTTGGCCGCAGCTTTGAATAATATCGACGCTATTCAGAATTTAAAATCAAAGAAAAAAAGAGAGGACAGTACAATCAAGAGGAAAAGCGAGGAAAAACAGTTTCAAAAGGTAACAGAAAGTTGAAAAGAAAGCGAAAAGTTTCTCAAAGTTCAACCAATGAGGACTTACAAATTGACGGTGAAGAAGAAGCGAGTAAAATAACATTATCATGGTAATAATTAATAAAAATAATAAACATTTTTATAGGTGAGTGACGAAGACTTTCTAAAAGCAAAGAAAAAAGAGCGGGACAGTGAAATGAAGCAAAAAAGCTAGGGAAACACAATTCCAAAGAGAAACAGGAAGTTAAAAAGAAAGCGAAACGTTTCTGAAATTTCAGATGAAGATAATGAGGACATACAACTTGAGTATGAAGAAGAGGCGAGAAAATTAACATTATCGTGGTAATAATTTTCAATAATACCAAACTTTTTTATAGGTGAGTGACGAAGACTTCGAAATTTGTGTCTGTTGTGAAGAGCCCTACCTGTCCACTACGAAACGGGTGGATTGGATTCAGGGCATTATTTGCCAACGTTGGCTCCATGAAGACTGTTCCTCTTTTGCAAATATTTACGAACCATGTGGGCGATTAACGTCCAAGAAAAAATAATATTTACACATTTTATTTTATCACCATCTCTCCCTTAGTGTATAAACCATCTCACCCATATAGGTAGGGTGAGATGGTGAATAGGGCATTTTTAAAAAATCTATGTTTTGTTGTGTTAACTAAAGAATATAAAGTTTTATTTCACAATATGTCTTGTTCATGTACTACGGAATGATACGCAAAATTTGGTTTGTAAAAGTAAAGTTTTATTTCGATTCTACAAAGAGGTTAAGTTTAGTTCACCATCTATCCCTGGGTTACCCTAATTGATGCACCCTATATATAAATATAGATGATATAAAAATTCAACAATAAAGCATCATTGTTCAAAACACGATATGTTAAACGTGTAATTCTTATTAACCTGTATGTCTTCTTCCTGGTAAACCATATTATGGCCAGCTTTGCTAGAAATTAGACCAGTGTGCGTCGTGTTAAAGGTCGCCTGCCAATATCCTGCTAGTTTTCGTGCGGGGAAGGAGACACACCGTTGACGTGCCGCCGCGGAGAGTGAACCTCTTATCGTATAGTTAATGTTCGGTCGTATAAATTGGAATAAATTCAGTTATTGTCAAGTTGATTTTCATTTCATTACGGAAATTATTTCTACCCATACATCGTCATTATAATAAATTCATATAGTATATTGTTTAATGATTCAAAAAAATTAAACTAATTTCCGAAAGTTGTTTTCTAGATTTTTTTGTTTGTAATCTGTATTTCTATATTTTTCTTTCGTCTGATCATAGAACACCGGAAATATTCGAACCCCTTCAATTAGTCTTTCTCCGTCTATAATTTAACTATATTTCATTATTAAACAAAATTTAATAACAAAAGTCTTTCCGGCAAGGTCAAACCTGTCACCGTCAAATATTTAATCTAAGCACTATTAAAAAAAAAATGCCATGTTGTGACATCTCGTTAGTATCACTACCAGTCAAATCAGAAAGGCTAATGCCAGAATTTGCACTACCCTTAACCATAAGACCATACCAAAATTCAAAATGATCTTTTAATACGTTACAGAATGGTGCTCAAGTACTAACGATTCCAATGTCACCCGGTATAGCCTAACATGTTGCTTGTATTATTGGTATATTAAAAAGAGCTATTGCTCGACCAATATTCTTTCGGAATAAATGACTTATGTCGATGGTGACAAATCGCTTTTCTTTATTGAAAATTAAATGTTTACAGAAAAAAAATCTACGAAAAAGGTGTCTGAGGTTGTGACATCCGTTTTGTGATTGACGTCCTATCTTTCGACTTACTCTTTTTGCTGACTTCTGTCCTATATCCTATGGGGAGCGTATATAAAGTGAAATTGTATAAAAATTAGAAACGTTGTTACTGGCATATATCTATTTTATCATTACACTGCATTTTTTAACCATTAACCAATATATATTTTCAACTCCTTTAAGGCAGCAAGTTTACTGATTTGCCTAGATGCCTTTTATAGGGCTTATTTGTCAGTTTAAATTAGTAATCCAGAAACTGCTTCGGAGACCCGTTAATAAAATATTTCAGACGTCGTCCATTAAAGTAACAACAGGCTGGTATAAGAGGTTTCGTCTAGACTATGGACGTGAAATAGAATACATAGTTATCTGAAGTTTCGCATGTCAAAAGCTACTTAGGTCTACTCAAGAATTTATACGATAAACTTTTTAGGAAAATGTGTCTCAATTTCGATGTCCATAAATACTTTATTACGTGACCAATTATTTTCATTGCAATGTATACTGATTATAAGACTTCCACAGTAGGGGAAGGGAGCCCAAAATACCCCCGGGAAGGAAAAGTTACTTTATATGTATATGATTTATTTTAAAATTTGTTATATTTTTTTCAAAACACCCTTTAGTTTTGTGAATATTCTAGGATAGATAGATAGATAACCAAATGAGACACGATGCGAACTTTCCAGAAGAATGGAAAAAAGGCAAACTAATACTGCTGAGGAAAGGAGAAAAGCCATTAGAAAGCCCATCCTCATACAGACCTATCTGCCTATTGGATGTTGAGGGCAAGTTCTTTGAGCATCTCTTGATAGCAAAGCTTAAAAGTGAAATTGAAAGAACGGGATAGACAATTTGGCTTTTGTGAGGGGGTCAGACTGTGGATGCTATTAACCAGGTGCAGACTATTCGTGGAAATATCGAAGACTCTGCGCAGTTATGACCATTGACGTAAAAAACGCCTGCGCTACCTGGAGAACTATATTGGAAGACTATAACATTTCCCCCTTTTACCTTTTATTTCTCTGACTTTATTCCGATTTTAATTGAAATTATTTGTATAAGTAAAAGTAAAAGTAAAAGTTAAATGTTCCTTGAGTTGCCCTGTCGCTGCTCAGATATGTCTTATTGCGGTGGCCCTAGGGGTGTGAGTTCGAATTTTGAAAATTTAAATTTATGGGCGCCAGGTCCAGAATAGACAAAAAGATAAGAAAAGATAAGTTAAGTTGATCGAAAGATAAGAAAAGGTAAGTTAAATTGACCAAAATATAGGAAAAGATAAGTTAAATCGACCGCTAGTAGCTAATACTAGCGGTCGATTTAACTTATCTTTTCCTATATTTTGGTTAATTTAACTTACCTTTTTTTATCTTTCGATATTATCTATATGAGGCAAGTAAGTGCAAGAAATAAAAGATACAATTTCCTGATTATTTTTAATAATAACCTTCGACTCAATCATCACATTTCCTTCAAACGACTGTGAAGCATGTAATACCCTGTAGAGGTCAAAAACAAATTCAACATATATCAATCTGAATTGATTCGATAAAATCCTATAATTAAATCGCTAACTTGGATAATACCTATTTGCAACTGCAAATCTCGGTTTTTGCAGACGAAATTGTCTTTATGACCCTAATTAAAATTAATGATCCTGATAAGCTAATAGCCCTTAAGTTACAATTAGTTCACTAATAAGTCAAGAAACTTCGCTACAAAATTAACCAAATTACTAGGATTCTCAGAATCGAGTAAAATCAAGTTGATATTAAAATATTGACTTTTGACATAAAATTGTTTTTATGAAATAATTGTGAAATCTAACAGACGTCTCTGAAAGAAATACAAGTTATATCTTTCAGTATATATTAAAAACTTCTCATGTGAGATAGGTAGCTCTAGCCAGGATAATAATAAAACTTATTAAGCAGTAAGTGAAGAAAAGATAATTACTGAATTAATGATTACTAAAGTTTATAGCCTTAATTTTGATTTAAACTTCCAAAAATTAATTCCAAATACATACAGAGTATTTACTCTTAATAATATCGAGTACCCACTAATATGATAGAATGTTAAAGCACCATATCATATACAGGTGATAAAGATAATTATTTTGACTGATCAGGTCAAAATCCAAGTTAGTTAAAAGTTTAAGATACTATTGCAATTTAGTCAATTAAATGTACAATTAGCTAAATACACTTAGGGTTCAAAATAGATAATCTAATTTTGAGATATTATTATGGTAAATGAAATATGTACAGTAATTATCCATGTACAAAGTTACTTAAAGTTAAAGATAGGTAAGACAATTTGGCCATAAGGCAAGATAACTATACAATAAGATAAAAGTACAATCAGGTAATCGTGAGATACGATAAGACAAAAGTATACTTAATTAGAGATAGGTAAGATAATTTTGAAATATAATCCGAAATGAACAATACCGTACGTAAATGTACCATAAGCTAAATTTACAAGATATAAATATGAAATTAAATTTTGAAATGTTGGTTTTTCTCTTGTTAAGAAATCATGTGGGATATTTAAACATTTCTAAAAAAAATCACTTATCTTTATGGACTTCCAGACAACGAGAATGCTCAGGGCCTCCAAGCGCTTCACAGCAGAGTGGTTTCACAACCACGGAGTCCTCCCGACCATATAGTTTCCACTTCTCAAATCAGCAAATCGCTACCCCCCGGGCTACGATTTAAGAATGGAGCATTGTCCTAGAATCCAGATTAAGTAATCCCCCAAAAGTGGTATTAAGCTCCAGTTCGAGAATGATTAGTACTTGGCCTCGGGAATAATTAAAAGTTGGTGTTTTCATTGGATTTTGAAAAAGCGAAATTTCTAAGAGTTCACACTGAGATCAGAATGAGATTCCAGTGAAATACAAGTAAAAGCCTGTTGTTATGGCTCATTCTCCTTCAGGTTTTGGCTAATCCATCCTAGGACGCGACAGAGTCGAACATTATTATAAAATCCAGACTAGCTGCTTCCAATTCCAAAGGAATTAGACCATAATGAAAATTTTACCGACACTATTACCTAGCCTTGCTGAAGGTCTAGTCTCGAACTTACCAAAGAGGCTCGTGATCTCGTTCCCATCGGTTTTATGCACTCGTACTCGTAAAAAACTGGTTCCCGACGAAACACACGAAGTCAGATTACAATATCCGATTCGGCACGACATTAATTCAAATACTGCCGACTATGTAAACATGAACTCACTTCCCAATTAGAAAATGGCACAATTTCTCGATCAAAACTCCTTTACGAAACATTCAAAAACACGTAACTGACAAAACAAAGCAGCTAGCATGTCAAAACCTCAAAAAAACGTTATATAAAGAAAATTACTCGCTGATGTACTGCTGGTTGCCTATCTATATCGCCCACTTTTCATATTAAATTCAAGACGCCGCGCCATTACCACAGCTTACCAAACAATCAGCTAGCCGACTCTCCTGTCAAAGTGGAAATAAAAATCTGACGTAACCGACGCCATTTCGGGTTAAAACACAGGGCCGGGATAAGGAGTATTCAATTTTAAATAGACAGGATTGGAGTTTTGATATTATTATCTTTTTTTTTTTTAGTTTTATCGTTGATTGGATGCAATCAACGGTTTTAGTTAATTTTTACTTGAATATTTGTGTACCTACCTACATTCTCGCTGAACCAAAAAAATAGATATCAACATTTTGCTTTAAATATAGGTACCTATACTTAGTTTTTTCTTTTATAAGATATTGTCTTAAGCGGGAAGAAAGGAAATATAAACCACTGAAGTCATAGAAATATTGAGTTCTTTCACAAAAATAACTATTTAAGGTATAACATAGGTTTGTTATCAAATATGTATCTATATAAAACAAAATAACGGGCTCTCAAGAACAATAGGATGATCATTTTTTGAGGATTCCTCGAATTCTCTAAAAATCGTAGGTACTGCATTGTGACAAAAGACAAAACTGGCTGTTTGTAAACATTTTTGGCTCGAAATGGATACTGTAAAGCCTGTAGTGTCACTGTCCATATTTAGGAAGTCTTCTCCTTGACTACTTATGAGCCATGTCCTTGCCCTAAGACAACATTATTATATATACCAAAGAAAAGTAGTAGAATTTTCTTTGATTATACGTAAAAGTACACACCTCTTGTATAAATGTAAAACAACCTTTTGTAAGCGATTTAGAGGTACATGTATTTGATTTGAAGCTAATATTTAATATAATTTAAGGTTTAAAAAGCTATGGATATGAGTTTTAAATTATATTAATTTTGTACATGGTGGCCCTTTTAAGAGGGGCCTATACATTATCTCGAAAACTACGGGGGTTGCAAAAAAAAACTAAATACAAAAGTTGTTCCTAGTAAAATGATCTTTATTTTTTTGCTGTTTTTTTTGTATTTGTTTAATTGTCACTTTTTTATATACAGGGTGGTCAAACAAAGTTAAGTTTTTTAATGAAACACCCTATATTTTATTACATTTTTGTATTCTACTTAAAATTCTCAGAATATTTGATGTAGAGATAGTACTTTCACAGCTATAAACAGTTGAAAATCGGTACTTTGGCTAAGTTTCACCTTGGTGGCAAGAAGACCATTAGAGATAAGGTAAAATTAATTTCACATGCCGAGGTACCAGATCTGGTACCCATCGTACCACCTGTCAGTTAGTACCGTCAGATAGCTCTTGAAAAGTTAAGATAGGAATGTAAAATTCAGTTTGCTCAATCTTTAATGTGATTCTTGATACCAGGGTGAAAACTAACCAAAGTACCGATTTTCAACTGTTTATAGCTGTGAAAGTACTAACTATAGAGGCATAACATCATACATCAAATATGCTTAGAATTTTAAATAGAGTCCAAAAATGTAATAAAATATAGGGTGTTTGATTGAAAAAAATATAACTTTGTTTGATCGCCCTGTATATAAAAAAGTGTCGATTAAAAAATATAAAAAAATAAAGATTATTTTACTAGGAACAACTTTTGTATTTAATTTTTTTTGCAACCCCCGTCGTTTTCGAGATAAGCTATAGGCCCCTCTTAAATGGGCCACCCTGTACAATAATTGTTTTTTCTACAGCCGTGCGCAAAATAACTAATTAGTAATTTCAAATGAAATCGCAAAATCGACGAACGCCGCGGCATCCTTATTTTATGCTCTAAAGCGCACATGGAAAAGAAAATTCTCACTTTTTCCGTCGAGTGTGCTATGGATAGTGATGGCAACCAAAAGTATAAATAAATGACAGTCGTGCATTTATTACAATGGATGCTGGCACTCCTGCTCTAAATATGCCCGAATATAATATGCGAAAAATGACAAGTCATTTGCAAATTTCAGAATAATAGAGAGAAAAATGTGCATTTAATTTAAAAAAATGCGGCTATAGAAAAAGTTCTGTGTATTTTTTGAGCGCGAAGTAAGATTGCCATTTTCGAAAGGTTAACGCGCTCCACGGTAATATTCGTTCTCAAGCGGCAATCCGTTACTTTACGCTCTAAAAACACAAATAACTACTAAAACAATTAATTTGTTTAAGGTAATTTGTAACATAATCTTCATTTTAGGACAAACAATATCATAGTAAGAAGTATCACATTAAAAATTACTTGCATTCCAGTAAAAGCAGCTATGCTTACATTAATGAAATATATTTCTAGGCTACAAAAGTACATAATTTTTAAGATGGTTGTCAAAAAAACTTACCTAATGGCATCTTTGGGAAATCTAAAAAAAACTTATATTCTTGTTAGATTAGCGGCACAAACGTGTCCACCTCGCGGTTTATCCATTTGTATTATATACCAGCACAGATATTATAAAATAAGTAGTTTGTTCAAGAACGTATGTACACTATTAATTACTGTAACTAGAAAACATATATACCTAAACTGAAACTACGACACTGGCTAACACAAACAACTCATCTGACACGACCACGAGCGACGAGCCAACACTGTCGAATTTGATAGATTTTAACCCAGAATGGCGGCCTGCGCGAGGAAATGCGCATATCGTTCAAATTTTAAGAGTTGGATAGCTGATTGTTTGGTAAGCTGTGCCATTACTATATGCCGGCCTCCCAGTAGCGTGGCAAATTAATTTCATTAACAATAAGTCCAATGGTGTGCTATACTATATTGAAGTTTATGAATGCAAGAAAATAAATTAATTGTTTTTGGATATTTAACCGAGAACTGATAGAGAAAATTTACTGACATTGGAACGAGCATATCCAAATGATTCTTACAAAACCTCAGAAAAAGGGGTATTAATGAAAGTTTTTAAAACATAATAGCATCCTACTTATAGCAAAGAGCCATTATATTGGAGGCAGAAGTAAGAACCAAACTCAAATACGTTAACAGCGGCGTTCCACAGGGATCGGTACTAGGTCCAACGCTCTGGAATGTCCTGTACGATGGACTTCTTAGGGTAAATTTCCCTCAGGAAATTACTCTGATTGGCTTTGCGGATGATGTGGCAATGACCGTAGTATCAAGAAATGATGAGACACTGATGGAATCTGGAAACCATGCCGTGCAGAAGGTGGCGGACTGGATGGATAGGCACAATTTACAGTTTTCGCCAGAAAAAACTGAGGTAGCACTTTTAACAAAGAAGAGGAAAATACTGCCCATACACTTTAATGTCCATGGCATCACAGTAACGCCAAAAAAGGCAGTCAAATATCTGGTAGTTTGGCTAGATACCATGATGACTTTCGCAGAACAGGAGGACTGTGGAGAAGGCAGAAAAAAACGTAACGGTCTTATCCAGACTAATGTCCAATATCGGGGGACCTTTGGCCTCAAAAAGAAGAGATCTGGCAAGCGTGATTGGCTCGCAGATACTCTACGTGGCCCCAGTTTGGCATCCAAGCTACAGGAAATAAAACGCTTATGAGGAAAGTGGGACGCATACAAAGACTCATAGAAATTCGAATATGTAGTGCCTACAGAACAATATCGGAAGAAGCAGCCAATATCATTGCGGAAATTCCTCCAATAGACTTACAGATACAAGAATGGAAAGACAAGTATGACGGAACAGACAGCAGCGCAGCGAGAAGCAGCCTCCTGGAAACATGGCAGGGAAGGTGGACTGCTAGTAGATGGACGGAAAACTAATCCCCAACCTAAAAGCATGGTTAAAGAGACGCTATGGGGAAGTAGATTACTACATGCCACAAGCTCTTTCGGGACATGGATGTTTTAGAAAATATCTTGAACGATTTGAGAAGGCTGATTCAAAAACATGCCTGTACTGTGATAAATCTGACGACGTGGAACACACTCTTTTTGAATGCCCGCGATGGGAGGGCGAGCGACAGCAGTACCAGCTCCACACAAATAGAATCTTCGCCAGACTAAGAGAAGATCTCATAGAATCAGAAGAGGCGTGGAAACAAATGTATCAGATAATCCGATCCATTATTGAAACCAAAGAAAGAGAGGAAGGACAGAGGGTATAAAATTACCTTTCTAAGAGGTCAAGTATAGAAAAAAAACAGCATCGTACTGAAGTAATGCGAAAGCGGTTTCCGATACGATGCGCTGACGGGAGTAGGGGAAGGGTTTTAGTGGGTCGGTTACAACCGGAGTCCCACACTACCCAGGGCGCTAGAACACCAGGCCTTGGGTGTCATCTGAGCCTGTATCACTTACGAATGCATTTAAAGCCGGAGTTGTTATGATCTTCTTCATCTTGGCAGACGTCTTAATAATTCTGTCGTTCTCTCATTGACCTGCTTTCTTTTCTTTTTTTTTTTCAACAACTGGTTTTTGTATCGGGTGTCGGTTAAAATAACCCTTTCGCTACGTTTTCCTGTCTCCCTTGAACGCTGTGTCTTAGTCCTAACACATCTTTAGGAGAAATAAAACTAAATTAACTGTCATTATTTCGCTGTTTGCTGCAGCATGGTTGATTCTGTTCTATATATTCTGCTCCTTGATTATTAGTATCAACAAACTCGATTTCCGTATTCAATTGATCAATCTCTTGTATTCTATTACCTTACTAAAGTAGAGTTTTATCCACAATACTGAAACATAATTTTTGCACTCGACGCGGGTTTCGCTAATCATGTTAGCATCAATAGGAGATGATTAAAACTCACCTCTACGTACACCATAGTTTCGAGCTTCGGACCTGCGCATACGTGACCGTAGATCTTGAGCACGAGTCACACCTTATAAAGTTGTAGCCTTGCACGTATATTTCGATATCATCAATGTCCTCGGTGCAACGAGCCTCACTTAGAAGCACATTTTTTTATAAATAAGCCTTTTCTCTTAGCTACCACGTTTTCTCATTAAGTGACCACGTGCTCAAGCTGAAACTCAGGGCTACCTGTATAATATTTTAGCTACCTCAACATCTAGCGTTTCCTTCAAAAACTACCCTTAATATCGTAGAAGTACACCCTCACATATAGAGGTACATATATATTGGAGTCATTCCTTGTGGCAATTAATTTATCCACTGACCATCACTTTAAATATTTCATTTCGTTTTATTAGAGTTATCAATTTGTATCCCGAGGTATTCTAGGATCTCATGGTGAAGAGTGTTATGCTGCTTTTATGCTCTTCAATTTTATATTTGTATAAGTATTATAATACTTCAGCAGGAAAAATATGAAGCTGTGGAAAGAGATCGACCTAAGCCAGGATCAAGGGAATTTTACAAAGCCATCTCCTCGGAGAAAAAAGGATATAGGGCTAAATCCACCCAAATACTAAGAAAAAACCAGGAACAGTTGATAGTCGGCGACGAGGAACTGATCGAAGAGTAGAGAAAATATTTTAAGGAGCTTCTAAACATAACTCATGAAGATACACACAGGGAAGAAACATATATGACAGCAGATTTCCCGGTTGACGAACCTTCCTTCGAAGAAACTCAAAAAACCATAATTAAGTTGAAGAATCATAAAGCAGCAGGGACGGATGAAATACCAGCGGAATTCATAAAATATGGGGGAGAGACTCTGCAACGCCAGTTGCACAAATTAAAAACGCGTATATGGCGAAATGAGGAGATACCAACAAGTGGGGAGGAAAATATCATTATGCCTATTCGTAAGAAAGGGGATAAAATGAAATGTTCCAATTATAGAGGAATCTCCATATCAAACACCGCATACAAAATCCTGCCAAACATACTGCTTAGCAGACTAACCCCCTATGTTTAAAACGTCCTAGGAGATTATCAAGCCGGATTTAGAACACACAGATCTACGATAGACCAGCTATTCACACTAAGACAACTCCTGGAGAAAGGATGAAAATATAACAGACCCATACACAACCTTTTCATAGACTTCCAACAAGCTTATGACAGCATAGAAAGGAACCAAGTATGGAATACGATAGCAGAGCTCTCGATACCAAGAAAATTGATCCGAATGACTAAAGTGTGCATGGAGGACGGAGTATCAAAAGTACGTGTCAACAACAAACTCTCTGGTAGAAATAAAAAACGGGCTCAAGCACCTGTGCTTTTCAATCTTGTCCTAGAGAAAGCAGTGAGAGAAGCCGGAGTAAAAACAGAGTTACTTACAGTACAAGGACCTAGACTACTGTTGGCATACGCAGACGATATTGACGTGGTGGGAAGATCCACAATCTCCGTAAAGGAAACGTTCAACAAAGTTGAAAGAGCCACGGGTAGGGTAGGGTTAAAAGTGAACGAAGGAAAAACGAAATACATGTGCGTAAACCCAACACAAAGGCGAGATAGATTAGGCCAAAACATCCCATTCGGCACCCTCAATTTCGAAAGAGTGGAACGCTTCAAGTATCTGGGAGCAATAATCACCGCCACGATCACCGCAGATCACGACATTATGGAAGAAATAAAGAGCAGGATACAATCGACAAGCCGATGTAAGTTCGCATGAGATAATCTGATGAAATCGAAAAGTCTTACAAGAACATCAAAAGTGAAAATCTACAAAACCATTGTCCGACCCATACTAACGTATGGGTTTGAGACGTGGACCATGACAAAAGAGAATGAAGAAAAACTCAGGCGATTTGAGCGTAAGATTTTGAGAAAAATTTTCGGACCATACCACGACACTACGACAAATGAATATAGAATGAGAACAAATGCCGACATTAGGAGATTGTATAAGGATGGGGATGTGGTACAAGAAATCAAGGGCCAGAGACTAAGATATGCAAGTCATGTGCATAGACTGCAGGATGAGAGACTGGTGAAGTTGATATGGGAGGAGGTTCCGACGGGAAGAAGACCACCTGGGCGACCCAGAATGCGATGGAGAGACAACATTGGGTCATATCGACAAAAAATTAACATCTCCTTCGAACATAGAATGATGGAGGATCGAAACACCTGGAAAAAAGTTGTACAGTCAGCCAAGACCCACTCAGGGTTGTAGTGCTACTTGATTGATTGATTGATTATAATACTCTACTTCACGCATGGCTATCCGCTCGCTTCGCTTGCTCCGGAGGTGCAACCAAACAAAATTAATCCAAACCAACACAAATTTAAAAAAAGAAACAAGCATAATTTTTGAAAAATAAAAAAACATGTGTTGCCACCGACGCCGACGGGAATCGAACGCGGGCCACTCGTACCACAAGCACGGGGTCTGAAGACTGCACTACCAAACCTGTTGAAAGTAATTCACTGGACCGTTGGCATTGGTAAGTCTGATACATTCGGCCAACCAACGTCGAGTAGCGTCGCGCCGGCGGCGGCGGCGGCGTTGTGTGGAATCGGGAACACAAAGCCTAGAAATTTGGTGTACCTCAAAGCGAATATGATTAAAAACGAAGTTTTGATGATGCTAACATGGTTAGCGAAACCTGCGGCAAGTGCATAAATTCTGTTTTAGTATTGTAGATAAACTGTGTTATAGTGCATTTTGCCGAAGGTTCAAAACTACAACTTAGTTCTATTATCTTGGCTTGATTCTTGTGTAAAACCAATAGATACTGTTGCGGCTTGTTTGACTCTGTTCGATATTGATAGAATTGTGTAGTAGTTTATATTGTAGTTGAGATTAAAATCTTCAAAACTGTTATTCGACAGACCAATTTCTTGTTTTTCTATGCTCCTTTTCGTTATTTCCGCAGCTTCGAAATCGATATCCGTAAACATGCCAGGGTTATATGGAACGATGCCAGGCTTTTTCAAGCTCTGAATTGCATTTAGTTATGTACAGGTTTATATATACGACTCGTTAAATATTGATGCTATTTGTAAAACAGCGACCACCCTTCCTGGATGATTATTGCAACATTGGGACGAATAAAGGCACTAGCTCGAGTTAGGATCAGAACCCTCTTATCAGTCCTTGCCTGTAAGTTGGTTACTCTCAGAGAATGGATGAGGAATTTTGATTTTTTACAGCAAGTTGATATGCTACTTTTCTAGCATCCTCTGTTGATAATTTCTCTTCGTCAGAAAATTACTTTCTTTACTTCCCAAAATTTTCAGGTGGTTAATTGCATACTTATTAACGCCTTTAGCACAACTCTTCAAAGTCACTTGCTACTTGTCTTAAATTTAACGCCATTTTGTACAGCTTCTATAGCTTTAGATATACTATTATCGTCCGAAGACTGTCTTTGAGATTTTTGATTATCAGTTTGAACTACAGTGAAATCTAAACTCACAATAACACTATGCAGAAAAGTGGGCAATACTATCCTTTGTGGATCCCTGGAGAGATCATCTTGTTCAAAAGTACACCTCGAAGATAGCCGCCATTTGCTGTTCCATGAGTTTTATACAATTTCATATAAACAAATTAACTAACAAAAAAAGTTTTATGGCTACCCTACCCTAATTCAAAAACTTTTATTATTTAAGAAGTGTCACCACAAATGAAGCGATGTTAAAAAACGCTTCCTCGTCACAACCTGAAAAATGATAATCAAATATTTGTCACAAAACTGCGCTCGGTGCTCACACACCAACCGATGGAGAGTAAGTAAGTAACTGAGCTTCAGTTACTGATAAGGCGGTACACAGAGGATAATCCGTGAGCTGTGCCATTAGCCTGTGCCTGCACAGGGCCAATCAGAATCGCTGAAGGCGTAGGTCAAATTTGAAATGCTAGTTTACCCATGGTTTTACGGTGCAATGGATCGCTTTCAACTGCTCTGGTGGTCGAGTGGTCAGATGCTGTGTTCGTGATACGGTGGCCCAGGTTCGATTCCCGTCTGTTTTGTTTAATTTTTTTTATGTTATGTTTTTAAAAACTTTTTTCTTCATTTTGGGCATGCCTTGGGTTAGTTTTTGTTGGTTGCACCCGTAGCGATGTCATATCGGTACAGGCTAACGGAACAGGGTAATGCGATGGTACTCTGTGTACCGTCTTGTCAGTTACTGAGGTGAGACTGTCAAATATAGTGCAGCGATGCCAGAATTAACGAATTTCAGGGAAAATTATGGTACAAATTATAT
>MU184271.1:107014-145893 GCA_016904865.1 Pissodes strobi | reverse complement strand
TCTAAAAATAAAATTTTGCCCGAGAATTTGATCCTTAGTCTTAAGTTACACTATGCCACATAGAAATAGTCATGCTTCACCGTTGTAATTAAATAATAGATAAAGTTTAGCACGTTGTTTCCTACATTTAGTTACAACTATTTAGCAATTCGGTTGCCTTGTTGAAAGGCATTATCATGCACACAAATTTCGTTCTTTACAAGGGAACAAGAAAACATATAAGCTATTTATAAATATTGTCAACGTTTCTTAAAATGGAAATAGCTTTAAGATAGCGTGACCTACAAAAATAAGCGCACATGCATTCATCAGTATAAAACGAATTTCTAAAAGTTGTAGTTGGAAAATATGGCTAAGGGCCGACTATCAACGAGAACATCAATAAACAGACGGAAAATATATCAGAACTGTCCCAGTATAGCACGATAATTCATTCGGCTCAGGAGTGGCGTTTACGGAAAATAATTTTTAACAAACACTGGTAGCAGTGGCGTACACACAGTTTTTCTACATGAGGGGAGCGAATTTATAAGATTTTTACAAAACTAAAAAATATAATAATATGTTACAAATGTATATTCATTTGGTGTGACTGTTTTGAAAAGTGTACTAAAAGTTGCTATCGAACAACCGGAATATCACCACGTATATTAAGAAGTGTAAGGTCATTAATATCATATCTTCTCTAATGGTATTTCAAAGATATGTTTTCAATTTACAAAGGGTTGAAAATGACATTTCGTTTGTTGCCGTGGTAAGAGGAAGTGTACAGGGTGGCTCGTTTTCGTGTCGATGTATGGGGAATTCGAAAACCGTAAGAGATACAGTATCGGTCAAATTAAGGCAAAATTGCGCATTTAGGTGCCTAACAATAAGCCGTTTAGAAAGTTTCAAAATTCCGAGTATTTACGGAGATATCCTGAAAAAACCGGAATTTTGAAAAATGGTTTTATTTTTTTCCTGGGCTTATTTAAAAACGGATCTCAAATTGAATTGCATATTTGCATTGCCACTTTCTCCGCTCTGTCCAATGATGGTATCCAGTTTGAAATTCGACGTTTCGTCTTCAAGGGATCATCATCAAATTTCTTTTTTTAAATACGAACTTTAATTTTTTTTATCGTTTTTCAGATGGTATTGGCGTTATTAATATGAGTATATGTTTTTTTTTTATTTTATTTTTTTTTTTATTTTTTTTAAATTAAATATTTTACCGTAATTTTAAATAATTTAAGGTAGGTACTTTTGAAATTTTTATATTCTATAAAAATGTTTTATTTTGATTTTTGTATTAAGTGGAAAATTGGAGCCCGTATTAAAAATAAAAAATAGTAAAATTATTAATACAAAAACCAAAATAAAATGTTTTTAAAGAATATAAAAAAATTCAAGAGTACCTACCTTAAATTATTTAAAATTACGCCAAAGCAAAATATATAAATTAACAAAAATAATAATAAAAATTAAAAAAAAAAAAAATTAAAAAAATAAAAACACATACTCATATTAATAACGCCAATACCATCTGAAAAACGATAAAAAAAATTAAAGTTCGTATTTAAAAAAAGAAAGTTGATGATGATCTCTTGAAGACGAAACGTCGGATTTAAAACTGGATAACATCATTGGATAGAGCGGAAAAAGTGACAATGCAAAAGTGTAATTCAATTTGAAATCCGTTTTTAAATAAGCACAGGAAAAAAATAAAGCGAATTTTCAAAATTTCGGTTTTTTCCGGATATCTCCGGAAATACTCGGAATTTTAAAACTTTCTAAACGGCATCTGGTTAGGCACCTAAATGCGCAAATTTGCCTTAATTTGACCGACACTGTATCTCTCACGGTTTTCGAGTTCCCCATACATAGACACGAATTCGAGCCACCCTGTACACTAAATTTGAAATAGTTTGCTTACTGAAGGGAATGTATTAACAATTCATTGAGGTTGTCGATTCATTGAGGTACGTAATCAAAGTATTACATGACGAACATGCCAGCCCTCTGAAGTACACAAATAAAATATTCGGCGATGAACTATGGGAAAAGTCAACTCGAAAGAAGAAATTGTTATTAACCAAGCATCTAATGGAGACGCAAGAGACCAGATTAATAAGGAAAATTTGCGCCGATCCACTGGCGGCTTGAATCAAAACCAGGAAGCAGAAGTTTTTTTAGGAATTTCCTTTAGGTTGTATGTACAAGAAACGCAAAAATATCTCAATAAAATCTCCAATTAAATAATGGACCCATAACAGTGGACCAGGAAACATAATAGTCACCAAGGGGAAAAATTAGAAGATTAGATGATTATAAGTTTTACTTGTAAGTTAAGAATATTAGTAAGTGTATTGTATACTAATATGTAGTAGGAAATATGGTGATCATCATATTTTCTACTACATATTAATTATAAGATCAATCGACTTACCTGTAAGGAAGATCGATCGGAATTATCCGAGCATCTCCGCCATCCCTCATTACACTTTGTAGTATACAACTTTTTCCCAATCGGTACAATTTTTAAAGAAGTTATCTTAAAACATGGTGATTCAGCCGACCCTGGCTAGCCGCTCGAGCTCATGCATCGCCTTGATGCGTCATTACAATTTTGGTTCGTGAGATTTTTTATTACATTGCATTTGGGGTGATAGGGAGAAGGTAAAGACTGGGTGGGTTTGTAATGAGGGATGGCGGAGATGCTCGGATAATTCCGATCGATCTTCCTTACAGGTAAGTCGATTGATCTTATAATTATCCTTCGCATCTCCGCCATCCCTCATTACACTTTGTAGATGTTTAAAGTATATGCGATGTAATCTACATTAACTGAAAACTGCGAGTTTTCTGTAGTCCTAGATTTGTAAGGCCCTTTTTATAAACTAAAATTCAAATTTATAACCATTAGATTTAATAACACACATCATGAAGGTACATATATCATGTTTAACGCTTAACTGATATTAACCTTTAACTTATTTTTAATACTATACCAATATTCTTATGTAATATGATAACAAGTTGGTAAGTAAGTTATAATTGTAGCTTAATATTTATATGATTCCTTAGAGTTTATGGTTCAATAAACAAGATGCCAATCCAGTGGGATTACCCACGCCAAGTTTTTTATAGGATTTCGAGAATACTTTTGATTTTTCTGTCGAGCCAGCTGTCTTCTGAATGGTTTGTAATGTAACTCCCATTCTTTGAGCTGCTGAAGTTGCCCCGTGTCGCGTGCTATGTGCCCCAAAGATTTCCGTGTTTATATTGCTGGCTTTTAGTATTAACTTGACCCATCTGCTAATGGTTTGACTGTTGTCTGGGTGATAGGGGTTTTTGTGAGTGAGTATTACATTTTGTTTGGTTTTGCTACTTGTGGTATCGATTGCATCTGCAAATGCAACGATCTATTAGCATATTTACAGTATCTGTGAATGCCGTAATTTCTGTTTTTGAACAAAAATAGGTATGTTCACTAGCTGCAACTGCAATTGCAGACAGTGGAGGGTACGATCGATTGTATCTGCTAATACAACGAACTATTCACCTTTTATTGACTGGTAGCACCCTTTTTCCTTTTATGCGTTCTATGTAAGTCTCTAATAGTGTGACTATACATAGTTCAGGTTGATTAATAAAATAAGGTAATATCAAACTAGGTTGAAGCCTGTTTAAGCCACTTGCTGTTATTTTATCCGGGAATCTGATTTCAATTATGTATTCATATTTAAAAATATTGTCTATTTTTTACTTCCGGGTTGTCCGTGATTTGTGTGCCGTTATTAGTATTAAGAGTGTTACTAGCTTTAAAGTTAGATTTGTAGATTTAAGAATTCGTGAGGGTACATGCTCTTTAAGCGCTGTAGAACTGGGTAGGAATCCCAAGTAATTGAGTATTTTGATTTTGGGGGTCTTATGTTAAATGTTCCATTGAGAAAACATTTTATAACCGCTTCGTCTTTTGTTTGAGTAGGATGACTCCGAAGAGAATTGAATATTTAGGAGCTCAAGAATAAGTTTACGGTTTTATTATATATTTGTTGGCGCTTAGAAAAACAGAAATTCCCCTATTTATTGTAAGTATTTCCGTATTGTTTGAGGGCGCTATCTGTCAATGAAGAAATAATCACTTTTATCGCTTCATTAGGTACGCTTTGTTATAGAATAGCTCTCCTGACAATGAGGAAGTTTCATAAATTTTTTTTTTTTTTTTTTTTTTATTACTGCTGATTTCGATAGCCCATGAAAAATAAGTAAACATATGTTTTTTCTTTTTTCCCTAAGCCGAAAAATGAGGCAGATACAACGCCTTGAGATGTGCTTATGACGTCATAATACACATGAATTGTTACGTCACACCATGCATGGTATATCTATATATACAAAACTTAAAACTGGTATAGCTCTTGTAATATTCATCTTTAGCGGAAATAAAAAAATACGTATCGATTTTTTTTTTAATTATTATTTTTTTTTTTTTTTACGGTTCTATAGTTTGCAATAAAAAATAATCAGTTTAATTTCTCAGGAAACTTCGTAATTTCCCTACAGCCAGAGAAATTTTCTTCCACAATGGTTGTTTTTCTCCGCAAGGAGATGTGAGTAAGTATTTTTCAGGGTAAAGATAATAGACTGTTCTGCCAGTAGGTCCCTTTTCTCTTGTATAAACCCCAAAAGTGAGCTTGGTTGAGGGGGAATAACTACGCTTTTTTTTTTTTTTTTTATATAAAACCTAAATCTTGTAATGTTTATGTAATTTTATTTATACTTTTAAGCAATTCTCTTTTGAATTACCAATAATTAGCCAATTGTCTAAGTAGAGTACAGTTTTTATACCCTTTAATTTTACATATCTTACAACTGGTTTCAGTTTTGTGAAAAGATATGGAGCTGTACATAAACCAAATGAAACACAATTAAATTGGTATAGTACGTTGCAAAAAACGAATCTTAACAACTTTTTTTGACTACTGTGCATAGGGATAAGGAAACATGCATCTTTAAGAGATCAGTTTTCCCCAAGAATGCGTATTTTCAAATTAAATTTTTTGCCGTCCTATGTAGTCTTCTACTTTGCTAACCGGAGTGGTGTCCTATTGAAAGGGATTTTATAATCCTGTACCCACTCTATTATTGAACTGTTTACCTTTTTTCTCTGCTAATTTTGAACGTATAATTCTAGTTCAGACGGTTGGCTAATTAAATTATTGAAAGGGAGGGCTAAGGCACTAATCCCACGGACTATAGTTGTTTCTGTAATTGATACAGTAGTTGTCTTGGCAGGATTAGTACTCTCTTCGAGATTTAATTTTGATCGTCTGAGGACATTGCAGTTGGCAGCTGGTGGATACTTCTCTATCATACTGTTTTTTTTTTTATCTTTAGTCCTTTTAATAAGTAATTGTCCCGTCTAAACTATCTGAGTATGTAGTTCTGGCCTCGCAGGTGTGATTTCGTCGATTTTTTTTTTTTTTTTTATTTTTTTTTCTACACTGCTAGGTGGTCGTTACTTTGTTCAGGACCATCTGGTGCTTCTGATGTTGGTAAGTCTTGATAGTCTTGATTTGGCTAAGTTATTTCCTCAGCTAGCGTGAAGGATCTTCTAATGCATTTGCAAATGCAAAAGAGTTTCCTTGGTTTTGCTACTTATGATATCGATTGCATCTGCAAATGCAACGATCTGTTAGCCTATTTACAGCATCTGCAAATGCTGCAATTTCTGTTTTTGAACAGAAAAATAGGTTCATGAATATGTTCACTATCTGCAACTGCAATTGCAGACAGTGGGTACGATCGATTGTATCTGCTAATACAACGAGCTATTCACCTTTTTGCTTGCTGCTTAACCCTGATTATGCTTTCGACTGCATCTGCAAATGCAACGATTTTTTAGCATATTTACAGTATCTGCAAATACTGTAATTTCTGTTTTGAATAGAAACCAAGAGTGTAATAATTCGCTACCTCCAATGCAATGATTTTATGTAAGAGGGTTGCAATAGTATGGTGGTTATTTGTTTTTGTATCTGCAAATACATAGCACTATACCGTTTTATTTTTGTCAGTACATATATCCTTTACATCGGCAAATGTAGGGATATAGTGTGCCTCTAACTACTTTTACATAATATACCTACTGGGGTAGAGGCTGTTGGGGGCCCTTCACATCTGCAAATGTGAAGGCCAATTTTAGTTACAGTTATTCGCATCTGCAAATGCGAATTTGTAAATAGGTATTATTATTAGTTATTAACATCTCCTGCAAGCAATGTTTACTCGAATTTTTTCCCTCACCGGACGGCTCACGTCAACACGAATTGTTTAAAAATAATGCGTTCCGGTATTACATTGCTTCGACAAAGCCGAACGATAACATTCCGCCTTTTTCCCTTAATTTTGGGTTAGTTTTGGTTAGCACTTTTAGTTCTTGTTGATTGAGCCTCCATTGCGAGCAAAGCTAACGGAGGGCCATGCAAGCTATAATAATACCCAACTTGGGATTTAGTCGCTCGTAAATTATGCGTCAGCTTGCCTTTGTGGCTAGTTTTTAGAGGTTAATTTCGTGAGAAAAGGACACTCTTCGACTTACTCAAAATTTTAATTTTTTTATTATATTTTTATTTTTTGAAAAGTATTTGTTAATACAGTAATAGCAATAATTACAATATACATAGTCCTTATTCCTCTAGACAGTGTTTTTGAACACTGGTATTGAGGATAATTGCATTTTAGTAATAATAACAGTATGATTTCCTATAAACTCTCTAGTATTGTGGCTATGAATATCCTTTGAAAATATTATGATAATATTTTAATTTTGAGTTTTATTTATTATCCTGTAAATAAGTTTATTCTGTTCAAATTTTAATACCTTATGTAATTGCCATACTCTTAAATTTTCATATAGATCTGCAGTATGAGTCAGTGGATCATAATTAAATATAACTTTGTTTTTTGTTTTGCAATATTTGCATCGAATCGAATTGTAGTTTATAGTCCCACATGTGCCCCATACGGGGATCAAATATCGAAAAACGAATGATACGAAGGCATTATAACCATTTGTTTCTATTTTTATATTCCTTTATATGGTATAAACGTTTTATTCTATGTAAAACATTAATAAATGTGCAGGCAGACCGGTATATATTTCCTCCTTTTGATTGTGTTATGTAAACACTTTTTGTGATTGAATAGTATATTTCTTTGGTAGGATGTACGATTAGACGAGATTACTAGAGAACGGTTCGAATAGCTCGTATCGTTAACTGTTGCTTATTACTTATATTCATTTCGATATAATATATTTCAATTCCGAATATATTGTTTGAGTCTGTGTAATTGTGCAAAGACGACAAATAAATGTAACAATGTTTTGTCATGCCCTCGTATATAAATAACAGTTTGTTAGTATAATTCAAATCGCACTGAGCACATTTAATTTTTGTTTACTGCTTCATTCGCATTTTTGACTGTAACCCGTTCGCACTCTATTTTATTCTAATAAGTATAGTGAGTTTTAGAAGTTTGAGAGTATTTTCCATTTCAATTTTATTAAGTAAAAAAAAAATAAGGGTTACAAGTGTCATATTTATTCATAATACTCAGTTTAGTATTATACACATTTAGTTTGCTTTTATACAAGAGATTCTGTTTATATATATTTAAGATAACTAGGTATTTATGTATATTTGAAATTTTAGCATATAATCTTATATGGACTCACCCCCTGATTCGCTTCTCCCGATGCATATTGCCCCCTTTTTTCGCCTCCTTTGCGAGCAAGACGTATCACTAACACTTCACTATACTAGAAATACGATTTCTAGGCATTTTTCTTCTTAAAACCAAAAGAAAGAACCGATTTACGGATTCTTGCTTGTCACCGACCGGTACAAAATTGTAATGACGCATCAAGGCGATGCATGAGCTCGAGCGGCTAGCCAGGGTCGGCTGAATCACCATGTTTTTAGATAACTTCTTTAAAAATTGTACCGATTGGGAAAAAGTTGTATACTACAAAGTGTAATGAGGGATGGCGGAGATGCGAAGGATAATATACAATATACTTACTAATATTCTTAACTTACATGTAAAACTTATAATCATCTAATCTTCTAATTTTTCCCCTTGGTGACTATTATATTTCCTGGTACACTGTTATGAGACCATTATTTAATTGGATTAAGGGATCGTTATAACCTACATTGTGATAGTATATCTTGCTTTTAATAATTAATCAATTACGTAGCAGTTCTTATGAGAGATAGACGTAACGAAATTCTAGGCTCGTTAAATCATATTAAAACGTATTTATTAAAATCAAGTTATGAATGGCAACATTCGCCTTATGTAGCAATGAAAAGTTGACGAAGCAAAAAAATGCAATGGAAGTTTCTGTTATAAATAAAAAAATTAGCGACGCAGAATTAGATGAGAGTGACATTTTATTGGTAAAAAATATTGTCGGAAAAATTAAAACGGTATATTAAGAAATTATAACTTTTAGTAGTCAAAGTACCGAGCAAAATATTAGTAATTCTGGTGCAACCATGGCTTCTTTTGACCTAACAGTGGCATCTAACCTTTTACCTGTGCTAAATGATTCCGAAGAAAATACCAAAAATTTAATTGAAGCGGCCGAATTTTATAATACAACCCTTAAAAATGATGATAAACAGCTTTAAATAAATTTTATTTTCAAAACTCGGCTCTCAAGCAACGCAAAAAAGATTAAAAGCTACCTATACTTCTCTTGAGACTCTTATTACGGATATAAAAAACTTATCTTTTAACTCGAAAATCACCTACCGCTCTTCAAGCAAGATTATTCACTATAAAACGAAACAATAAATCTATTGAGCAATTAGGTAAACAACTGAAGGATCTTTTGGTTGGTCTAACGATGGCCACCCTGATATTGATAATATGTTAAGGCCTATTAATGAAAAATATAAGGTTCGCAAATGGTCTTAGGAATCAAAGGCTTGGTATCATCATCTCATCAAGAAATTTCGAATTTTTAAAAGATTCTATAAGAGGCACAAGATGAGGAAAATTTATTCATTCATAAACGATGGAAACCAAGTTTTTAATGTAAATCATGGGGGTAGAGGAATCTTTAATCGAAATTTTTATAGGAGTTTTAATAGAGCCGGGCTTTCTTCAAGGCAATTTAATAATAGCAACTTTAATAACAATAACTATGTTAATTTAACGGATAATAACCAGAGGTCTTCAAGGAATAGCAACTATAATCATGGAGTCAGTCATTCACGCCACGAGGGTCTATTTTGCTGAACACGAGTTAAATGTAGGTGAATATAGCAATACGCATAGTGGCGAAACGTTTTCTCGTCCATAAAAATGAGAGAAATAAGGAACACATTTTTACATACTGGGATAGTTGCTTTAATTCAGTTTCTTTTTATATAAATAAGAAAAAGTAGATTTTCTGGTGGACACAGGAGCGTCCTTGTGTGCACTTCAACTAAAATATTTAGACCCAACCATACCTCTATATAAGGAAAATTTAAAAATTAATGGTATAGGCGGTAAATTAGTTTCTAAAGGTTATAGTTTGCTGAATCTTTGTATAGGAAACATAAAGTTTAGAGTTTAATGTTATATATTTGAATCTCTACCATGCCGTACTAATGGCATAATTGGGGAAAACTTTTTAAAGTTATACAAAGCCAATTTGAACTGTGAAGAAAATACAGCGAAGAGAAAAAACTAATTTTAAACTTTAGAGTGGTAGGGATAACTATGTTTCGATAAATCCTCCGAGATGTGAGATTATTCAGTACGTTAACAGGACAGGACTAACAGAGGGATGTGTGATTTTACCGAATGAGATATGTCCGGGTGAGTTTGTGGCAGGGGTAATAGCGCAATAAAAAAATGGAGAAGTACTGGTCAAAATTTTGAACACGCGCGAAAGTGAAGTACATATAAAAAGCCTAAAGCCCAAAGGTTGAGTGACTATACTTGCTGTCAGCTTAGTACTCATAATATTTCGGTTAATAGAGTAAAGAAATTGTTTGATATGTTAAATTTAAATTACTTAAATGAAGAGGAAAAGTCTCTATAGAAGGGCCTACTGCTAAGTTTGCGGATATATTTCATATGCCGGGGGATAAATTGTCAGTTACAAATATTTATAAACAGTTAATCCAAGTTAAACGAAATACGCAATCAGAATACGTGAAACCTTGCAGGCTGGCGCAAACACAAAAAGAGGAAATAAATAACCAAGTCTCGCGAATAGTCGAGGATGATATTCAAACCAGTAGTGTGTTGAAGCCGGCGCCATCTATCCGTAACCTTCTAAGTTTATCGGAGATAGACAGTACTATACTATAGTAATTATTGGCTACTACTTGACCTGTGTATGTCAGGTGAACCTAGACCTTCCATTCTTTTTCACCTGCCGACCCATCCATAGACGCGTTTCGCCATGTAACGGCTCGTCAGTATGGCTATAGGGTCAGCAGATGAGAGAAGGTACAGAAGGTACAAACTTTCTGATGTATTTGTCGAGGATGATACTATTTGAGAGTGCTCAGTCTTGATAGTTCCCAAAAAGAGCGATTCATCTGAAAAGAAGCGTTCTAGACTTGTTTAGATTACAGATTTCTAAACCGTAAGTTGCGTTGGTAGACATTAAATTTCCGATAGCAAATGTAGTCGATATTTTAGATTCGTTGGCCGGTGCTCTTTATTTTTCCTGATTTGGATTTAAGTCAAGGGTATTATTAGGTGGAATTGGAAGAACAACGTAGGAAGTTTATAGCTTTTACAACGGACCTCGGCCAATGGCAAATGAAAAGACTGCCTATGGGGCTAAAAATTAGTCCTAGTGGTTTCTGAAGGCTAATAACAGTGGCGATGGCAGGTCTTAACTACGAAACATGTTTTGTTTACCTAGATGACTTAATTGATTCTTATTGTTTAAACATCTATGCAAAAAGATGTGACAGAACTCAAGGAATTTTTTATTACGTTCCATCACATTCTATTTTATTTTATTGTCAGAATACCGGACCAACATTGGCGCGAGACGAAATGTTGAAGGATTTGATTGAAATAAGTAATTAAGCAAAAATAAATGAATTATATATTTTAAAAGACAATACTAGTAAAGAATTTATTAATTTTTATTTATTAGGAAAATAAAAAAATACGTTAAATTGAAGGAGCCCCCATATGCTTGTAATAAAAGGAGTTAAAAAAGTAACAAATGTAGATGAAAGAAGAATTATTTTAAACGATTTTCATTTACTTCCCACTAGTGGTCACGCAGGTACAAACAGAATGATAATCAATATCAAAAGGCATTATTTTTGGTCCGAACTAGACAAAGATGTCAGTGACTTTGTTAAAAGATGCGATAAATGCTACGAACAGAAATACTTTAATCATTATATCAGAGAACCAATGATTGAAGAAGAGGTGAAGAAGTTAAAATGGGATATCTTGGGACTTTCCGAAGCCAAACGAAAAGGGGAACAATGTATGGACTTGAACTCAGACAACAGACTATACAACAAATAGAAAGAGGACGTAACTGACGGGGGCGTAGGATTTCTAGTAAAAGGAAAACTAATAACATACATAGAGACGTTCAAGGTAATGTCGGATAGAGTAGCCTATATTATTATCAAAATGAATACGCTAAAAATTAAAATAATTCAAGCTTATGCTCCAACATCTAGCTATGACGAAGAAGATTATGAGATATTTTTGGAAGAAATTACAATAGCCATAGAAGAAAACAAATTGAAGTCAAAATGTGCAGATATAAATGAAAACTGAGAACTTGAAGCAAAGGTAGGAAATTTCGGCTATGGATCCAGAACGATAGAGGAGAACGGCATGTACAATACCAGCAGCAAAATAATCTATACGCTCAAAACATTTTCATTAAAAAGAAATCAAGTATGAAATGGATATCACCAAATGGAGACGTCAAAAATGAAATCGACTACTCTATTTCCTCAGAAAGACTAATGTTTGAAGATATTACAACCATAAATCAGTGCAACACAGGTAGCGACCCTCGCTTGTTAAGGGCAATAGTTACAATTAGCAAAGAACTAACAAGGAAACGGGCTTTTAAAAATTTAACGAAAATAGATGCCCACAAAATAACAGAAAAGGCAGAAGAATTTAGAACAATTTTACAGGAAAGTAACATTCAAGAATAAAAAGTAGAAATAGATATCAATATAATCAACAACAATCTAACGAATCACCTAGTAAAAACAAGAACCGAAGTAGCCATACGAAGAAGAGAAAGAGAAAATAAAATAAGGGACGAAACAAAACATCTAATGAGTCAGAGAAGAGAACTAATAAGCCAAGGAAAAATACAATCGAATGAATACAAACAACTAAATAAGACCATAACATAAGCACAAGGATTAAAGGTGAGCTCAAAAAATATAAAAAAAATAATTGAAACAAATAGAGGAATGAAGTGCCTAAGACCGACATTGGGTAGAACCAGCATATTAACCTTGAAATACAACAATGGAACAGAGGCAAAGGAAAAACCCGAAATAGAGAACATTATAACAAAATTCTATAAAGATCGTTACACATCCAAGCAGGCTCCGGAAAACATCGTACAAGAGAATATAAACAAAATAATCAGAAATGCCAACTCAGAGGAATTGCCGGACATCGAGAACTATGAGATAGAATACGCTATAAAAGAGCTCAAAAGTAACAAAGCTGCTGGTCCAGATAACGTATTGGCAGAAATGTTGAAAGAAGGAAAAGACAAAATAATCAACACCTTAAAAATTCTGTTTAACGAGTGCCTACACAAAGCAATTATTCCCGATGACTGGTATGACAACATAGTTATTCTCCATAAAAAAGGAGATAGAGGGGATATTAGAAACTATTGACCCATCTCACTGCTACCACAAATATACAAAGTATTCATGAGGATCATCATCATCATCACTAAAATCAAAGATGGATGCGTACCAACCAATAGAACAAACGGGATTTAGGAAAGGATTCAGCACGTTCTGACGTGTGATCTGTCACCTTCCCACAGTAAGAACTCTAATAGAAAAGGCAAATCAATATCAGTTACAGTTACCCTTGTTTGTCGCACTTTTGGACTATGAAAAAGCTTTTGATAGCATAGAGCTATGGGCAGTGGAGCAGGCTATGAATAACTGTCATATAGATTCTCGTAATAAACAACTCATCCATAATATAAACGAAAAAGCAACCATGGCGATACAACTGGAACAAAAAAACTCAAAAATATCAATAGGAAGGGGCGTCAGACAGGGTGACGTAATATCCCCAAAACTATTTATACTTGCCATCGAAGATCTATTTAGATCTCTACAATGAATACGGAATAAACATCAACGGCTAAAGAATGACTCACCTTAGGTTCACGTCATCTTAATATCATCATCTTTTGAAGAGCTTCAAACTATGGTCAAAGACCTAGCAGAATCATCATGGAAAGTTGGCTTAAAAATTAATCTACAGAAAACTAAGATCATGACAAACACGCAAGAGGACAGGAATATTGAGGTCAACGACTGTGTTCTGGAAAAAGTGGAGGAATACATATATTTGGGGAAAATATTTAAGTTAAGTAAAGAGAATCAAATGGCTATTTAGCTTGACAAATTCGACTGGTATGGGCGGGTTTCGGGAAGTTGGCTTTTGTTCTGGGAAATCCCAAGATACCTCAGTCTCTAAAAAGCAAGGTGTTCACCCAATGTATACTGCCAATACTCACCTATGACTGTCAAACATGGACCTTGATCAAAGCGAACATAGATAAAATCGCAAAAACGCAAAGGTCCATGGAAAGATCCATGCTAGGAATTAGGTTGGCAGACAAAATAACAAATACGTGGATCAGGAGCGAAACACACGTTAGAGATGTCGTAGAGTATGCAGCGTCATTAAAATGGTGCTCTGTGGGTCATAATGCGCGATAAACCGATCAACGTTGGAATAGTTTAATACAAAACTGGAGGTCATGGCTAGGGCATCGAACAGATGCGCTGGGGGATGATCTAAAGAGAATATGTGCATTACACTGGAAAAGAGCCGCACAAAACCGATCAAACTGGTGGAAACTGAGAGAGCCTTATTTCCAACGTTGGACAATAAGTGGCTAAAGAAGAAGAAGAAGAAGAAGCAGAAGAAGAAGAAACCTAAGGGCTTCATCATATTTCAGAGCAAAACTTTTTACGTTAACGTTACAGCGCAGGATATTTCAGCACTCTTACGACAGTGGGTCTCGACCGTTAGTAACCGCCAGATATACGAACATTACTAGTGTAAAAATTATTAAATGTCCTTCCACAATCGTTGGTATAAAAATTTACCAGTTACGTATATGCTTAGACATAAAACAATGTCTTTACAGATCTATTTTTTGACTTAATTATATTATAAATATGGTAAATTCTGGATAAAAAATAAGTTAAATTTCATTTCACTAATTCCATAATAAACTTTGTAAAAGTTATATGTAATAAGCAATTGGCTCTATAGCGTGCCAAAAACGGTGATCCAGTTTATATCTTTATACTACCGAATGAAATTCTATGAAATGTAATTTTTCCATTACATTTTGCATGCATAAAGGCAAGTTCTACTATGGTCGCTCTTGTTCCGGGCAGCGACAGATCGACATGGGAAATATAATGAAAGCTTTTCATTTTTAAGTCCGTTTAATGTTGCCGATTTGCATTTTAAAAGGCAATGCGATAATAGCTTTTGGTTTTTAAACATGATAAGTGAAGACCGGACAAAATGCATTTTTTTGTATTATTTGCATTTTTAATCGCCTTTCGAAACAACATGGTTTTTTACATCAACAGGTCTTGTATTCCTCGCTGAAGAATTCTAAACAAATTTAATTGTGTAATAAAAAATAATACATGTATTTAACTTGATGTGGATATGCCTGGTTTACGAATGTTGTTGCAAAATTTAAAATTAATTATTCATTATTATTGCAATACTAATTTTTTACTTTATATGAATTATTCTGCAGTGCTTACTTTTTGTTATAAATAAATCCACATTTTTTCGTTTTGTTGGAATTATCATTTCTCTCTATGTTATAAAATGCATATCTGTTGCAATTTTTTCCACAACAGTTGTTTATTTTATCCATAGTTGTTGCATTAAATGGGCATCTTTTTCATTTATTTGCTCCATTTTTTACCCTCGTAAATAATAATCTATTTTTTTTCTGGTCAACTATATCATTTAAAATTATCTCTAAAGGTACCTCAGAAATTGCTTAACTTCTTTCTTTCCAATTTATATTTATGTATGTATGTATTATTCTTGTCATATAATGGCAGTTTCTAGCCTAGGAGGTTTATAGTCTTCAAACTAAAGTTATTAGGACCAAATAACGTGTCCCAATTATTGCTAAAAATGGTAAGATAGAAAATAGAAGGCATACGACAGATAAGAATTTTTAATAAACGGTTTGTAACTGACATACAAATTATACATAATGGAATACTATTACAGTAAAACCTTTTAACAGCAACCACAAGGAATCATATAATGGTATGAGAGGTGGTCCTTTAAAAGTGAGCATAAAAGTGAGCATAGGGAAATTAAAGCAAATGTTATGTTAATTGATTATTTGGTAATGATTTTAATTATATAACAGTTGTAGCATCAACTTACTAAATAAGGATATTTAAATTAAATTTAGCGAAATACACATACATAATATTATATGTAAATAAAAATTTCGATTTGTCATCGGGGCCAAAGTTTGCCAGACCACCAAAATCCATATTAAGGCGTTGGTTCTGGTATTGTTTTTCTCCATTTGTTGTAAATGACAACCAGTATCCACATGTGTTAAAAGCATGGACGTATAAAATAGAGAGCCTCTTAATAAAATAACATCTGTAGCACATCTTAAAGTTCTGAATAATTACTTGAATGAATGCTTGATCTAGGAGGGTGCTAATACACCGCGACCTGTACAGATCTATTGTGTCCCCCTTCCATGATGCTTCCGTTGATGAGATTCTCAATCAGAGTACCTAATCCAGCTTCAGTGCTTTAATAAAAGCAAGTAGTCTGGATGGTTATATGGATCGAAGTTTCTCTTTTTTGACAATGCAGCACCCGAAGCAGGCCATTCGCCTGTTAGTGGTCGCCTCGCACTTCGTGAGAAGGTGTTCCGGGGTTTCCTCCCCTCCTCACAGAACCGGCAACTGTTCTCGTTTTCAATTTTTATTCTCGCCAAGTGCCTTCTCAACTGGCAGTAGCCCGCAAGAAAGCCGGTGAGGATGCGGAGATTGTGTCCTTACTCAGTGTTATAAGGTGTTTTGATCTTCCTGGGTAACGGGGATCCTAAAAACATTTTTGATTCCTTAACCATGGATGGCGTTCCAATAGACTGATCGATTTGGTTCGCCCTTCTTTCCCAACTTCTTCCTTGTAGGCGTGCGTCCCTATGCCACAGAATGGTTCCGGTCCTAAAAGCGGAGTTTGTACTCCTACTTTTGCAGCAAGTCTGCGTTTTCGTTGCCTTCTATCCTAGCTTGTCCTGGTATCCATTGAAGGGATAATTTGTAATTCTTGCCTAGTTCATTTAGCCTATCTAGGCATCCCCATCCCATTCTGAAGCTGATTGTTATTGAGCTCAGCGCTTTGATGGCTGCCTCACTGTATGAGAAGGTGACAATCTCTTTATTTCAATAGTTTCTGTCTATGTTGAACTGCGCGAATCTTCATATGGCGTTAATTTCCATCTGAAATATGTCCGGGTGTTTTCCCATTGCTTCGGATAATTTGATTTCTGGCTCAAATACTCCGACTCTGGGCCCCTGTTCAGTTTTTGCCCCGTCTGTATATCACTTTATGGCACTTTGCTGCGATGTGGGAATTCAACTGATGTTTTTTTTCTATTCTTCTCTACTTCTTATCACGACCGTGTAGTATTTTTCAAAATTGTATCTTTTGACTATATCGTCCCTGGGGAGCCCAAGAAGTTGTATATGCTTTGTCAGGGATGTTAACTCACTCTTTCTAAGCCATCCTCCTTCGCCCGCTCCCTCTCTTGTGATTGCTTGTCTAGCTGCTTCCTCTACAACAATGTGTAAAGGTGCGAGGCCCACAAATGCCTCGATTGATGCTGTTCGACAAGTTTCATTGCGCCTGTTATGCTTGTGCACGCCAGGCGTTGTACTTTGTTGAGATCTGATTTTACGCTCCGCTTTTCCGTTTCCTTGAAACAGACGATCGACCCGTAAAGTAGGGTGGGTCTCACTATCATTGCGTACATCCATAGCAGGATTTCTGGTTTACATCTCCAGCTTTTCCTGCAATGCTTCGGCACAACAACCCCTTCAATGTGTTTATTCCATTTGAGTTTACAATCCAGCGTTATGCCTAGTGGTGAGCATACTCCACCCTGTGGCGTACCTCAAGTGGTGTCACTTCAATATTCTGATTGCCTACTGAAGTTTCTGCTGTCCTCGTGGCAAGCATCTCACACATCCATCGAGATACTTTGTCGTTCTCTCTTCTTCTCGTTAGTACCCTCTTTAGAGCCACGTGGGATGTATTATCGACGGATCCCGCGATGCCCACGAAGGCGCAGAGCGCGATTTCTTTTTCATTTAGAATTTTTTGCATCATGGTGGTCAGTTGGAACAGTGCGGTCTATGTGGACCTGCCCGTTCTATATGCATGCTGACTTGCATTCTAAGGTAGTGGATCTGATGTAATTGTCTTCTGCCTTCTCCATCGTTTTGAGTAAGAATGACGTGAGACTGATTGGTCTGAAGGATTTGTGGTCTGTCCCATCCTGCTTTCCTATCTTTGGTATCAAAGGTGAGTCCCGCCCTTCTCCATGTTTTTGGTATGTATCCCATGGCCATACTGATTCTGGTGATATTTACAAGGTGTGGCAAGATGTCTCTTTTTCCTCTTTGTAAGAGGGCTGGGAAGATTTCATCCACCCCTAACGATTTGAGTGGTTCGAACGTCTTAGTCCAAAGGTTATTAATATGAAGTAATGTTTGATGGAAGAAAAATAAGTTTGGCATTGTTCAGAGCAACTTTGGGAAGCAACGTTGCATTATCTAAACACAATACAACTTTCTTATTCTTTATCAAAGTTAAGAGGCACATTGTTATTAGCACACCAATCTAGGATTAAGTTCAGATCACTCTGAACGTCCAGAGCTCAGTCTTTAGTAATGATGTTAAAAAGTTTCAAATCATCAACAAACAACAAAAATTTAAAGTTTAAAACATTACTAATGTCATTTATGAACAAATTGAAAAGGAGAGACTCACGAACGAACAATTGAATAGACAAGAAATACTTCATCTCTGTAGCATTAAATTCGTGAAGCCACCTCGTCATGATGTTCCCTGTCATCCACGCTGTTTATTGGATATCTATTGAAGAGGTAACTTATCTATGTAAACCCCTTGAAAGCATCGAAGATTTTTGCTTTTACCTGTGTTAAGGGGTTTTTTCTTTTCACCTTCCATATTTGCACAGAACCAAATTTTAATTCGGGGTTTTGCTCCTTTTTCTCGAGAACACCTATCATTTGTCAAAGCATATATTTTTGTTGGCAATGCACGATAGTAAAGACCCATCGAAAACCTAGTCGAGCCCCTACTACTCCGAAGGGACAAAAATTCGATCTGATGTTATTATCATATCATAAGTAGCTAGGGTATCATACTAAGACATACATATAAATATAGAACATTTATTCAATAACTCCAAGATAAAACAAGGTAATGCACTTTATACACTATACATATATTGAAATAATCCAATCTAAATTATGTTTGCAAATAAAAATAAACATAAACTAAGCAAAGTTGTAGAATTTGTTTATGCCGGAATTTGAAAATGCTACACCATTTCGAATTTAGAGAATACCGATGTCTGCATAAACTTGGAAGGTGCCAAATATAATGTCGTTGCTATGCTCATCGGGATTTAAAATCAACGCTTAGACAATAATAATGTCTCTCTAAAACCTTGGTTAGTATTATATTATAACTACCAGCTAAAATTGCATGAGTAATTTCAGTGCCTTTTGCATGCACGGAGGCAAGTTCTACTTTGTTCGGTTTTAATGAAAATTTTGCCATTTTAAAATCCGTTTAATATTTGCATTTTAAGAGGCCATAAAATAAAAGCTTTTGGTTATTAAGCATGATTAGCTTATTTTTGCCAACCAACCATTTTAAATTTTCTCTAAAAGCACAGCATAAATGATTTCTATTGTTATACCAAATTTATTACGCATTCATTGTTCTGATTATTTTATGTCAATTTCTAGCATAGGATAGGCCGTTTTAGTTTTAAAATTAGGGTTATGTGGGCAAAATAATGTGCTTCAGCTGCTAAAAATGTTAAGCTAGAAAATATATGGTATAGATAAGTCTGTTGCAAAATGCAATAGAAATTATCTAACATTAACGTTTGGACTTAACCCTCTAACATTATTTGCTGCACAATATCCATTGAGCAAAATTAGTTAAAACTTGTCAAGGCGCCAGATCTTTATCTGTTATCTTTATCTCATTTACATATACCTGCACCTCTCTTTCTCCATTCTTCTTCTGCCGACAGAATGTGTTACTGTCGTAATACTGATGTTTTATTGTTACTTTTGTAATCATAGGATCGCATAGTTTTTTAGATAGAAACAAATGAAAAACTAAATAATCTTGGTAGAGACGCCAGCGTGGCAGGTTGAAAATCCATTAAAAAAGCTCTCCTTTTCAAATTTCCAGTTATATTGAATTGAGTTTAATTTAGCAAAAATTATTAGCCATACTGGCATGTTTGTTAAGGTTGATTCATATTTAGTAATAAAATTAACTCTAGTTATACCGACACATAGGGTTTCATTCGTCGGTAGGTCCTTCGAGGTATAGTATTTGAAATTCAAGTTGGGAGAGGAAAAACAAGAAAAAGGTGAAATTTTACTTCTATAATTACCTTGCCCTAACAAAGTCTTTTTAATAAACGGCGTGTCATTACCAGACAAATTATGACTAATATGATAAGATTTATCTTACAAATTTTTGCCTATTACTCCAATTCATTTGTACGCTTTTTGAAAAATAGAGTCGCTTAGGCTCTGGCTCCAGGATGTAAACAACACAAGTGATAGTTTAGTGACCCCAACGAAGCTGAAAAACCTAAAAGAAATGGAAAACAGTCGAGGTTTCGAGGAACAAATCTGCCCCTGTTGTCAAGAACCAAAAATCTAAAAATGGAAATGCTTAGTAAATGCAATTAAACAATAAAAAGCTCGTGCAATTTGGCAAGTTAAGAATTGACTTTGAAAAGGTAACAAGATTGATGTCATATATGATATCAAGCACTGGGATCAGAGCCGAAGTAGCCTTGTTTTTCAAAAAGCGTACAAATGAAGTGGAGTAATAGGAATCAATTTATAAGATAAATATGAATACTCCTCAACAATATTGAACATATATATAATATGATAATGGTGATATATTTTGTAGATTGGCTGTATGGTGCAAATTAACGCGGGTACTTAAATCTTTTGAGTAGAATAGACATACCATTTGCATTTCAGGGTTCTGGTGACCTTAAGCACCAACGGATTTAAATCGCTTTCGAAGATACTATGGGAAGGGAATGTTTTTTGGAGTACTTTAGAAGAAAAAAATTTGCCGACAAAATATTTTTGTAAGAAAGGGAACAAGATAATAACGTACCACATATTATTTAGATGCACATCCTGAAAATGGTATGCACATAATAGATATTAGCGCAAATAGAAAGTTTCACTCTTAAAATCGTGGCTAATTGTTACAAAATAAGATTTATATATTTCTAAATTATTATTCACTGGTTTGCTGAAAATATTCGTTCGGTAACATCGCACGCTTTCAGTTTACGACTGTGTCTGATATGTGTGTTTGACATTTACAAAAAATGAAATCCATAATTTCAATAGTGTTGACACATAATATTATATACCTACTCCACGTTGTTTGCGTGGACGTAATGACTGCCGTTTAATTTCAATTTGTATGATAAGATAAGGCGTCAGTTTTATAATCCAAATTTTTTTTGCTTGATTTTGGGCATGCCTTGTGTTAGTTCTTGTTGGTTACGCCCTCGCAACGGGCGAAGCTAGCCTTTTTTCGCGGAAGCCGGACCGTAATCATTTCTATTAGTTTGGGTTATCTTGGATTAGTTCGGGTTAGCTTTGGTTAGTTTGGATCGGCTATAGTTAGTTTCGTTTCGTTTAAGCCAGTACGAGTTTGTGCAAAGAAAGGCTTGCACGAAGCGCAAGTCTTTTACTGCGAAAGCCCGACCGTAATATTTTCAATTAGATGGGTTACTTTTGGCTAGGTTGGTTTAGGTTAGTTTCTGTTCTCTTAAACAGATACAATCTAGCGCTGAGGGTTGCGTCTAAATAATTTCGGTTAGTTTGAACTGGTCTCGATTCGGCAATAGATTTGGCTTTAAAATGGCCATTTTAATCATATTTCGTAAATTTTTTATTAAAGAGAGGAAAAATATGAAATTGTTACAGGAAATTTCAGTAAACGGTCCAGATATATCATTTGATATATTTTATGTATTGAAACGTCCTCACTTTTCATTTAGTTGACAGTGACCAAATTTTGATTTACTTAGTTATTCTTGACTAAATGGTGAACCACTTACTTTACTTTGTCAAGAATCGGCGATGTTCCTTATGTCGATCCGAGTGAGATTATTTATACGTGTAATGACCTCTACCGCCCGGTGAATGAAGTGTTGAAAGTGGATTACGGTTGTTTCACTGCAATGTAATATCGATAATGGCGTTTATTCACATAGACTTCACTTAACGCGATTTATGGTTTCTATTATTGACACGTACTGATTTCAGAATGAAGCGCTATTGTCGTGAATCTGTTGACCGAGCGGGGGTGTTAAACGACTATGCCTTTTTTTCTGGTTCGAGTAAAAATTATGGTGAAAACCAACGTACCAAAAGTCCGGTTTCTTTGTTTTCGAAATGGCTTTGGGTACATTATTGGATATGACAGGTCATGACCACGTGACGTGCGACTATATCTCTATTGGTCAGTCGTAATTTTTGTAGTGGAGATATTAGGGGAAGCTCTTCTGCTTCCGGGAAGCTTCAAAGAGATCACTCTACGTCAGTTTGCCGTTTAAAGCAGTGTGGTCGGGTGGAAGTTGTTTTAATTTTAATTTGTGGGATTTTTCCAGCCGACCAGTTTTTATAGTTTCAGACTTTTTTTGCTGTATTTTTGTAGTTGTTGGGTAGTGCTTGGAACTCACTCCGTAACTGGGATTTAATGCTGCTTTAGCAAGGTGAGTGAGTTTGCTTTTTTTGTCTCTCTCTGATTTTCTCTTGATATTTTGTTCTGAGTGTTCTGAGTTTAAATGTCCTTTGGTCATGGGTTACATGGGAAACCCAATAATATCAAAAGAAAAAAAAATAAATTGAGTGAATTTACAAGTAAAGATGCGTAAGCTAGAATGAGTCGTCTTCAAAGCGTACAAATAGGCCCTAGCTCTAATCCCGGAGAGTAGGGGTGGGTTTTATTTATAAGACGCCATGGGCTTGAAGCAAGCAAGAAATACTCCAAAGCTGAAGTATGGTACTCGTTTTAGCTCAAGCTTCGCAACCACCAAAACAAAATTATTTAAATAGATTCAAAATTAAGTTGCTTTGAATGCCTGAATTCAGTACTAACAATTGAACAATAAAATAAACAACAAAGTATTAATTTAATAATTAAGGGTAAGTAAGTAAGCAAGTATACAAAATTGAGAAGTAAGACGAAAAAAAAACTAAGTATTATTTGAAGACGACTCGTCCTAGCTTTCGCATCTATACTTGTAAATTCACTCAATTTCAATTAAACTTTTTTTTTATATCATTCGCTCTCGGTCTCTTCTAAGCTGAGGTGAAGGTTTTGCAGCAATTAGAAGAAAAGAAAAAGCGTCCCAAAAAGATACATGACTTTATTACAATTTTGGCAACATTGTGCACGCGATGTCGTATTTTGCAGGAAATAGTATATTATTTTATATGGAGGAAAAGTAACTTTTCCTCCAAATAAAATATGCTGTTTTTTCTTCAAATGTCGACAAATTAATGCAAAAACGTCTCTTTTTAATAGTAATAATAATTATTATTAAAGATAAGTGGGTTCGCAAGGCGGCTTAGACCGGTGCGGTGTCGGTGAATAGGCACAGGTTGTTGCTATAGTAATGTAACATAAGCTGTAAACAATAATTATATTTTTAAAATTGCGTCTTCGATTGCATTTTAATTCCGTATTAATAAGCAGTTATTGAGGAAAAAACGAAACTTCACGGCCGCCTACACAGTCGAGTAATGACGGATTTACTGACGTTTGAAGAAAATAATAAATTTCCGACTTTTAATAGTTATTTATGATATAAGTGTTAAAAGTAAATTTTTAAGGCAAGCGCGTGGAAATTTGAAAGTTAAACCACATGAGTGCCTTAGAAATATTTTTAACACAAATATCATAAAATATTTTTTCAACACTCTGCAATAAAAAGCATACAATAACTAAAAATTAAATGTTTTTAGCATCCAGGTAGTGTCTAATAGCATCGTATATTTGTATTAAATTATCGAAGTTCACATTTGTCAATAAAAACTAGCAACCAGCATTATTGTCTGATTTGTTTAGAGAAAAATTAAAAATTTGACAGGTCCTGTCGTTTTATTAAAACGCTAGCGCTAGCTGTTGTGTTTTACCAAAAATGCAAGAAATCCAAGGAATCGATCCACTTAAAGACATAGAAGAAGCTGCTAACAAAGCTACATTGGATTTACTGCCACGAAAATCAAGAATTCAATATGAGATTGCTCATAATAAATGTATAAAATGGTGTGAAAACAAAGGCGTTCCTGGAAAGTATTCGGAATAGTATATTGTCTAACTAGGAGGAAAAGCAAAACATTCCTGGACGACTGTGGCAGCCGAGGCCAGCAACACAGGAGTCTAGGAATGTGCTTTTCCTACGAGTTGGACATACTATTTTTTATCCGATCGAAATTAATTAGAACACGTACTTATAAAAATAGAGCCAAATATTACTCTAAATAAAAACCGTGTTTTAAATTTAAACTCAACATAATATCAAGTTTTGAATCGAGCGAGCTTGAAGTTTATTACGTAGCTACGGAAACTACAGCTAAATGTTACTTTTGATAGACGTCGGATCTGACAAACAAGGCGTTTGAATAGGACAGAATTGTTACATTCCCGGCCTAGGACGGGAATGTTATATTCCCGGACAGTTATTTTCTATTCTTGTACAGTTATTGCATGTTGCCAAGCAACAACGAACACAATATACTGGAGTCATGACTTTTGCGGTGTGAAAACACATCGGAGAAGTGTCGTTTTTCGTCCGATCAGATAAAAACTATTTTTTATCCGATCGGAATTAATTAGAACTCACCATAAAATCAAGTTTTGAATCGAGCGAGCTTGAAGTTTATTACGTAACTACGGAAACTGCAGCTAAATGTTACTTTTGATAAAGGTCAGATCTGACCAACAAGGCGTTTGAATAGGAGGAAAATGTTCCCGTACAGTTATTGCCTATTCCCGTACAGTTATTGCATGTTGTCAAGCAACGAATACAATATACTGAAATCATGCCTTTGCGGCAAGAAAACACATAGAAAAGGTGTAGTTTTTTGTCCGATCGGATAAGAACATATGCCTGCCCTATTTTGAGGAAAAGGCAATGGAAGTCTTCTTCTCTTTGGTCCCATTATTCAATGATCAAAGCTATGCTACGTGTAAATAACGACGTAGATATCAGCAAACATTTTAAACTGATTGGCTACCTGAAGCGTCAAGGAGAGGGTTACCAGGCCAAAAAATCAAAAATTTTTACTAGAGACCAAATTGAATAGTTTCTGAAGTGCGCGCCGGACGATGAGTACCTTCTAATGAAAGTAGCTACGATTGTAGGAGTACTTGGTGCCTGCCGCAGGGAGTAGCTTTGTCAGTTGACTCTTCACATCGTGGAAGATATGGAGACTTCATTAGTTATTAAAATATCAGATACCAAAACCAAGGTTTCACGAAATTTCACCATCGTTGAAAAAATTTATTTGGATTTTTATCGAACATACACTGATCTTTGTCCAGCAGATGTCAGACATCGGCGGTTCTTCCTAAAAGGTAAGGTACCAGAAATCCTACCGGAATTAATACGTTCGGACAATTTCCTGCTGCTATAGAAAGATTTCTGCAATTTCCAAATTCAACACTCTATATTTTCGCTTTCGCTGCTCCTCTGCGAGCTTACTTGCCAATGCTGGAGCAAATTTGACGACAATTAGCGGCATGGGGGATGGAAATCCTCAACCGTTTTTCCTTGAAAAATAAAAAATTTTTCACTCGAAAATTGCTTACAATACAAACGACAACAGCCGATGATGCTTCAACATCAAATGGACATGCTGTTGTTTCTGTTCAATCCTCCTCAACCACAAAGAACAGCAGAACTGAGGCAGGAATTCATTTTTCAAGTTGTTCAAATTGTATTATTAATATAAGTATAAATAAACAAAATAGAAATGTTTTTTGACGTTTTTTTTTTAAATTTACATTTTACTTTTAACACTAGTGTCTTAAAGTAGGTATTTTAAGGCACTAGTGCCATAAAGTAACATTTTTAAGGCTAGTAGATAGTGTTAAAAGTTCCATTTTTAACATGTGTGTAGAAAAAATAATTTTTTTTGTGTGGAAAAAGGCATGCGTCCGCAATTTTTATTTTCTTATCTACTCTATTTTATATGCCCTTAACATTATATAAAACAAAACTGCAATAATCCGTGAGTGGTTAAGTGCACCAGATTCCATTTGTCGTATATGGTGGAATTATTGTACTTAATGAACAACTGAGAATTACATAAAATTTAAAATAATGATACTGAAATATATTACCCTTTGTCTTAAAAAAAGTACAGATTTCCAATTAAGCAACCTATCTTTTACGAAATCTCAGTAACTGGTGGTATTGATTGCAATTCAACACACATAAAATTTTTAATATTTCCGGTTTAGTCGTTGAATTTTTTTACCTAACCATGCAAGTTTTGACCATAAATATGTCTAAATAAAATAATGGACTTCAAAATAACAAAAACTGCTAATATATTAGCTCAATCGGCTAAATAAATATAAGCGACAATTGTTCAAACCATACAAAGACCATTGTAAAATGTGAGGCATAACTAGCAATTCATTACTCGGTTTATTGTCCGCCAACCTTCATTAACGTTGAAATCATAAAGTGGAACTAGCAAACCGTATTACCGTCATCCAATACAATCGCACTAAAATCAATTTTCGAGCCACGTGTTCATAACCAATTTTATTATATCATGTCCTAAGGATATATCGAATATTAGAATTATATTTATTGAATGAAGATATGCTTAGAGGAGCGAAAAGATATTGCATAAATGTATAGATTTCATTAAATTTTTGTGCATTTCGTGAACCCAAAGCATTTAGCTAATATACACATAACAAGCTTTACTGCATTTTACTTTAACTAAATTGTAATGAACATTAGAATAAATAAATGTTTTCCAGAATATATATTAAATATGTAAATGTGTAATTTCAAATTCACTTTCATTTTAATCATCTACATTTATATTACCAAAAGAACAGACGGATAATAAAATGTTAATGGGCATATAGCACAAATTTTAACTTAATGAAAAAATGAAGCTGGACTAAAATACTATCTTCCGATTTAATCAAAGATAAATATATTCTTTATTGAGTTAAAAATAGGCAGTTGGTGGAAATGCATTTATTTGTTTTTCCATCCGACGATTTAATTTGAGTGGTTTTACGAAAAATCCGCATTTAATTCAATTTTCGATTTAAGCTCAGTGCAAACAAAAATTAGCAGGAAACTATTTGTACAGTTTCAGGGTAAATTCTCATTTATATAGCGTTGGTCAGTTGCAATGAGAGATAGAGTATGGAAGAGAGGGCACATAAGCATTTTAGAAACACATCAATAAAAATATATGAAAATCGTTTTTGTTAGTAACATAGTTTCTATACCCAACTTAAAAATATTTATAAACATAATGAAAAATATGCCCTAATGCTTAAATTGTTTTAAATCTCTTGAGATTCCTGATGAGAATTAAACATTTTTGGTTGACTACCTTTGCATCGAGCTACTAATTTCTTTAGAATCATTAACTCGTTTTCAAGTGAAATTACAAATGATAAAGCTCCTTTCATGTTCAAGTACGCTGAAGAAAATCTAGCCAATAGAGTATTTTTTTGCTTTGAAACGAATAACCACAAAGAACAACATTTTTGTAATTAAAATATTTTCGTATCCACTATAATACGAACTTTTAAGGACAATTGAGGATATTTTTTTGAAAGGTTCTTTTAGCCATTAAATAACATTTTTCTGTAGCTATTTGATAGCTTTGCTACCGCAGGATTTTAAAAGAATATAATATTTGAAAAAAATAAATTTGTAACGGCTAGTCAGCCATAAAATGAAATAAAATGTTCTTTTCTTATTAAAGGTTCCTTTTTAGTAACTAAAACGTACATTATTATAGTTAACCAGTTCAATCAATTAAAATTCAGTGTTCTATTTATTTGGGATAGGTACATCACTATATTGTATCTATCCTTGTCGTTGCTTTGAATCTGTTAGCTAAACGAGAGATAGGTATGCAATTTTAATTTTGTTTTTATAGAAACCGATTATATAGTGTAGTGCAGGACGGCTATTATGTTTGCAAACGACCATCAGACATCATTAAGGCTGATTTTCATATATAGGACTGCGCACCGACTGTGCACCTACCGTGTCGTTGTCATTGTAAATCAAAAAATTGTATGTTCCATATAAAACGCACTGAAGCTCTTATTTACATTTTCACATATAGGACTGTGCTACGACCTTCAATCCTATTGTGAAAAAGTAGAATACCCGCGACGGCCGCAGCATGGTGGGCGCACAGTCCTATATATGAAAATCAGCCTTTAGTTGTACGGATGTCCCGGTGATCACGGTGTTTGGATGGCGTTCCTTTCCATTCCCCTTATAGCTCTTTTGGATTATTGGATTTAAGATGGGAATGATCTTTGATCGCGTTTCGGCATTGGACTCATATGAATTTCATCACGGATGCAACCTTTGCTGTGTGTACAAAATGAAACTTCTGGAATGGGGTTTAATTGAATTTGTGGACAACTTTAAAGCTAAGTACGCCATTTTATTTCTTATCCGTTCGTTTTACTTTACGACTGTTAAGACTGTTTAGAGTATACCAGACGTCCCGCATTTTGCGGGATGGTCCTTTCTTTTTATAAGCTGTCCAGCATTTACCTATTTGTCCTTTTTTTAATCGATGCGAAGAACCCTATCTTGACAATCTTGCCGGAACCTTAGTTATTCCCGATTTTAAGGTCAGGCCAAGCCTAACCTAAGAAGACTTCCGCTTCGTTCTCGGTCGAGTGAACACATGTCGGGTAACGGTCCTTTCGTTTTCAGTTTGGGCGGCGCGTGGTGAACGTTTGGGGACCGTTTTGATTCCCCGCTGAGGAATCGGACATCCAGCCTGGGCTTGAGCCTTAAAAATCCGTGCATGTACATGTACATGATTTAAATGTTGGCGAACGTCCAGCCGGTGGTGTTCGAACCTGAAAACAAGCCGGGCATGTACAAGTGAGAGCCTCCAGGAATATATACTCGACTCGGACTAAAAATAGTATCTCTGTCCACCAGGTTGTAACCAATCTAGAAGGGTCACTCCAGCTCTTGCTAAGCCCGGACAGGGGTCTTTACTGGCTGAATTGCTCACGCAGAAGCCAACAGAGAGTCTTACTACTAGTACTAACCTGAGAAAAAGAAGAAGAGAGTTTTAACGATTGCAGATTCGATTTTCAACGATCGTGATTTTGGAGAATCACTGAGTCGTTGGCGTCTCTGGCCACGACTGAAACTCATGTCTACCTACACCACCTTCGGATCTGTGCATTTGGCAGCAGCCCAGTGTTGTCGTTCTAATATTTCACTTCACGCATGGCCCGCTGCTCGCTCCGGAGACGCATCCAAACAAAACTAACCCAAGGCAATGCCCAAAATCAAGAAAAAACAACTTTAAAAAATATATTAATTAGCACGGGCGCAAGCGTGAAGGTTCAAAATTTGGGTAGCTAGACGAGAATAACGTTCAATCCTTAGATTAAAGAAACCTTATACTCTAAGCAAAGATATCTTTGCTCTAAGGTTTAATTGTCTAGTCATTTGAGTGGCGCTTAATTTTTTAGTAGTTGGCATCGACTGCGCTTTCGGTTTGCGGTTTGTCAAATGTTACCTAATCGAAGAAAAATTAGAAAAGTGGAAGGAACAAAAATTAGAAACTGATAAGAGGTGGTTGGAAGTATTTAAACATTTTCCGTAACAAGATATGTCTTATAAAAATAAAAATAAAAAATCGTTGAGTATTCTTTGAATCTACCAGGCACAAATGCGGTAACTGAAAGTTTTCACGGACGTAAATAAAATACGGACGATCGAGAAAACGCAGTTAATCGTAGATACATTAGAAGCACTATTATTAGTTAAATACAATATGCTATATAACTGCCAACAATTTTATGAGTATATTAAAAATAATGACATTTAAAAAAATCACAGCTCACAGAAATATGTTTAAAAAAAATTGCGTATTTTTTTTTATTTCTTAGTATGGATAATTACTAATGTATTTAAAAAATAGTTTTTAAGATTTTGTTTCATTCTTTGGTGAATTTTTGAAAAAATAGAGCGTGGCACTAAAAAGGTTGCCTGCGCCGTCGTCCATCTTATCCCTTCTTCCGTCCCGCATCCCGCATTGGTCAACAAAAATTCTGGTCACCTTAGTTCGATTGATTATACTTAGGGATTTGGCTTGGCGGGAATGCATTAGACAGGATTATAGTTCTTCTTATTGGTATTGGCGAGCTAAAGATAACCCAAACTAACCTAACCTAAAATAAATCTTTTTATTGACTATTATATTGAATTGGACTGTAGTCTAATGTAATATAATAGTTAATGAAAAGATGAATTTTAGGTTAGGTTAGTTTGGGTTAGCTTTATCTCACCAATAGCGATAAGAAGGATTATACATTTTGCCTGATATATACCGGCCATGCCAAAATATTAGGTATAATCAGACATCCTAGGTATGCTCTAACCCGTCTGAATTATCCTCAAGTTATGACAAACGGTTAAGAAACAAAATGGCGTACTTACCTTTTGTTGGGGAAACACCCCAACATGTGTATAACTACCGTTTTTCACCGTATAGTTTGGTGATAACACCCTGTATGCCTGTAGTATGAATGAACCGTAATTAAATTTATTTCACCCCGGATACAGCCCAATTTGTGCAGCTAAAGCAGCATATGTCAGTTCTTCATTACCCCCTTAGTCCAAACCTGGATGGTCGATCCCATTATATAAAGCTAATTTTCACTACGTCGGGGAAAACGTTTTTAATCGTTTTCAATTTAATGTATCTTTGTCTCCGTTAGTATTGTGCAAACAATAATGCGTCAAATAAAGAAAGAAAACCGTTTCTACCCTTTCAATGTCAAATGAATTCGGCGTTTGCACCACCCCCCACTTTTCATTTGGTTTTGCCGCCAGGCGGTAGCTAGAAGAAGAAATTATATTTCAGTGGAGTTCAACGTTCACTCGAGCGACATTCCTGGTCGAATAATTTCTGCAATCAAGGTGGAAGCGGGATTTTATGGTTTCCGTAAAACAAACAAAAATTAAGTTGGAAAGTAACTAAGCAAAATCTCTTCCCGTTGAAGATACAGGTAAGGCAGAGTCAAGGTTCAAACGTACGATGTGTGAACGTTGCTAAGTTGTAGAACACTAAAAGTATTAAATCAATTATAGACAGAGAACCCAGTTTAAATCACAAAGTCAAGAATTTTCAGGAGTTATTCACTTTATAAATAAGCTGTTTTGTAATATTAGTTTTATGTGTGAAAGGATGAATGCTTGAAATTAATATAGAAAATACTGTATATTTATATTTATCATATTCAAATGCAATTTACACCTGCATTATTAAATTAAATCAAACCGAATACATGATTCACTTCATCCTATAGATATAATCTCACTACCCTATGGTAATACAGTTTATTAAAAGTGGTTAATTAATAACTATGATACCACCCCCTCCTTTATGGTTTTAAGTAATAGTAAAAATCAATTGTTATTCCGATCACCTTCAAAGGTGTCCACATATTCAATTAGCAACTAAAAATAGTAGTAGGCGCTAACCAATCATAGTCAAATAATTAGAGCCTAGCTATAATTAAAAAAAGAGGTTTAATTACAGAAAAACTATGTAAAAGCGCCTAAATATATTATGTAACTATACCTACTTTCCTTTAAACCACTATCACCGGTAGCGATACTACCATTATTGGTTTTAAAAAGTAACTTTTTAGTTCTTAAAAAGTTCTTTTATTCTAGTAAAAAAATAATATTTAAAGACAATCTAATGGCGGCTAAAATGTGTTTCCAAAAAGAACACTCTGTTTGTCACAATAAGGCACTTTTCTGGCGTCTATGTAGTGCAGATATGTTGTTGAGATTATTATATTTCTATTAGCGACTAATAGAGTTTTTTCTCAGTGTAGCTAGAAATATTAAACACTTCATATTTATCGGACATAAAGAACTCCTTTAACAGGACCTATTTTAGTATTCCGAAAATAGACGTAGATAGAAAAGTTTAACAGATATGGTTTTAGATAGCATCAGTTTTATTTAACCCAGTGTTAATATTATATTACCGCCTCATTTTAGAAACAGCAGAAAAGCCTTTTCATTATGTATTGGATGTCATATCGTTTTTTTTTAAATCTACATTCACATTTATGACGTCCATAAAGACAATTATATTTGGGGTCCGGCAAATCTGCTCGACAAGCAACGTATCTAGGGAGCTTCGAAAATATTGTCTATTATTTTTTTTTTCAGAAATAGTGCTGTTAATTACCGCACTATTTCATTCATAATCTTTTTCAGTACTCTAAAAGGTTTTTCTTTACAATTGCGTGTTTGTATAAAGCTCTAAACGCCGCATTTTACTTCAAAAGGAAACATGAAACACTATTTATGTGCCATAAAAAATATTTTGGTATAAATAGTTTTTAGTTTAAATTATGGAATTCTGGTTTTTGTAACTAATTACACATTGAATCCGCCTTATAGCGACTGAGGAAACCGAAATTAAACGACGCGATGTATAATGAATCTAGGATAGATTTAATAGGAAACGCCTGCTTGAATTTTTGATGGTGAATTAAGATCGTAGAATATTTTAGATAAGTACGGTAAAAGTACGGCCTTTTTTTGTACTACGTCTTTTCTCGTTTTCGCGCTCGGCTATTACCATACTCGTTTTGAGCTGCTTATTTACATTCCCCCATCGTCATGTGCCCTTGACTTCACTATGATAATTACGTGCTCTCTGTTGACCATGTTTTGGACCATTTTCCTACCTCAAAGGTTCTGCTGCTTGGTGATTTCAATTTACCCACCTTTACTAGAGGGAGTTCTCGACGAATGCTGACGATCGTGGCCAGGATTTCAATTCTCTGCGTGGCGCTTCTGACCTGGACAGAATCTTTGTCTCGGGCAACGAAAAGGAACGTACCCTGTTTGACTGTGTTTGTTGTTACGATTTGTTGCAGCTTAACGCTGTTCACAACGTTAATGGGGTGATATTGGATTTGGTATTTTGAAACAGTCCTAATGCTCTTCAAGTAGCCAAATGCCTTTGACTAATATCGATGTTCATCACCCCCTTTGTTGATTGAATTTTCTTGTATCAGTGGAAAGCTTGATCGGACCGAAGTGCATGATGTTGACTACTGCTTTGAGAAAGCTGATTATGATTTGATCAACGATCACTTTGAGAGCGTTGATTGGAGTTTTTGGAATTGCTACTGCGTAGATAGTGCTGTTGAAATGTTTTATACAGTCTTGTTTATTACAATCGATTTGTGTGAGAGAGAGCTTGCTCCTTGAAATTTCCACGATATTTTTCGAAGAGGACAATTGACCTAATCCATAGCAAGAACAAAGTATGTAGTGCGTTCAGGCGCTCGTGTTTGGTCGCTGACGAAAATAAGTACAAATCTCTTAGATCTCAGTCCAAAGCTTCCATCAATAATGATTACAGCTGTTTTCTTCTTGATACTCAAAATAACATTTCCAGCAATGTCAACGCCTTTTGGACGTATGTTTAGTATGTTAAGTCACAACGCAATACTATTCAATATCCCTCTCGATTGAGTCTTGGGTGTGATGAGTCTTGTGACCCCAAGAGGGTGGCTGATTTGTTTGCTAAGTTTTTTCAGTCTGTGTTTATTTGTTCTGACTCCATTAATGTTGCTCCGCATTCCCGCTCTTTTGCGGGTTTGAACTTGTCCAATGTCAGTATTAACAGTTCTGTAGTATTTGATAAGTTGGTCCATCTCGTTAAATTCTGACCTGGGCCATATAAAATGTCCCCCTTATTCCTCAAGAATTGTAGCCCAACACTGGCAGTTCCTCTTAGTTACATTTATCAACTCTCCTTGAATACGGTCAAATTTCTTGGCCTTTGGAAGTGTTCTCATGTGACTGCAGTCTGGAAGAGCGGAGACAGGGATTATTTAGAGAATTGTCGTCCCCTATGTGGTATTGATTGTATGGCCAAGGTTCTTGAGTCGATTGTTGTTGACACACTGAAGCCTAACTTTAAAAATATTATATCTGAACGTCAGCATGGTTTTATGACTGGACGTTCCTGCCAAACGAACCTCTGTCTGTATGTACTCTAACGATCTGGCAACGGCAATCGACGCTGGAGCTCAGATTGACTCTGTATATTTCGATTTTGCTAAGGCCTTTGATAATTTCTCTTTTAACCATTGAGAGCTGGAAAACCTTACGTGTCACAAAAACGTTTAGATCCAGATAAAATTGTGTATTTTGGGTGTCTCATAAGTTCCGTCTTCAAATTTGCAGTTATCAAGGAAATAAGTTTTGGAAGTTTTATTTAAATATTTGCTGCTTAATAGTATATTATGCAACGACCACTCATGACATTCGCCTTTAGCTCATGTCATATTTTCATGCTCGGCTCTTAATAGCCGTTAAATTTGAGTTAAATATACTATTTTTTCTATGATCATTAAGCCTGAATTATATTAACCCCATATTATAAAAAGCTCTCGATTTTTCAAAATAAGTAACTCTCTTTATACTTTTTCTCAAAGACATTTTTAGGTTAAAGGTCGTTGCTTTTTGCTACGAGCGCTTGTTTGCTTGCAGGAAAGCAAACAAGTACTTTCTATAGGCTCCTTTTAAAATTGTGTTTCCAGCTCATGCGGAAAGTGACTTTTCCACACTCAACTGCATACCTGAACTCCGCTATGTGGAAAAGTATCACTTTCCGCATTCATTAGCAAAATAACTATTTTGTGTTAACTAACCTTTAGAACCCATATCTAGCAACCGCCGACTTTGATAATCCCACACACTATAAATAAAACATACATTTAATTTAAATAATGCACCCTCAATAAATACCAACATTTAAAATTAAACGTATTTACTTTATTAAAATTATTATTATGAGGAATTCACAATTCCAAAGTCTACGCTTATGGGCTATATTCGCTTTCGCACTGGCGGGCAACACTACATTTAGTAGTTGGGAACGAGTCTTGTTCACGGCGAGGATTTGGCCGGGATAAAGTTTTGTTCGTGATTCATAAAAATATAAGGAGGCGGGGCTAGCGTTTTGTTGATGTTAGATGCAAGTTTTCGGATTTTTATGAATGAGTTGTCGAGTCTCTTTAGGTTAAATATCTTTGGCTTAGGCCTTCTGCGGACCCTTTGCACCCCACTATCGATCTAATGCATTTGAGGCCGATCATCCTTGCAAACTTCAGCAGCCTTTACATTAGAATTGCTTTATTGTCATAAAAGGAAAAATATCTAAACATGCTAGTAATCCATCTAAATCATAATCTAGAGTAGAAATTTAGCAAGAAAGAGTATGATTGTTATTAAACATGTAAATGAAGAGAGTATTAACTACATAAATAAAATCACAACGTTAACATAAACACAAAAATAAGATACAAACATACAAAAACGGTGAAACACAAATAATGAAAAATAATCAATTAAAGTGAAGAAAAATGAATTGCCTAACCATTGTATGCAAACCCATAATGGAAACAGCTGAAGATAAAAGAAAATATTAAAACTTCATAAGCATTGCTTCAGTACATAGTACCTTCTTCAGATGACGAATAAATTAAACTGTACAGTGAATCACCAGATATTTGTCTTCCAAATTTTGGAAATTATCACCTTAAAATATTGTTGCACAAATCCAGGAACCCCATCTGGTCACAACAGGCTCAGGTGTTAATGGTACGCCGCCGCATCGCCCGGTCAAATTCGCCTTGTAAAACTGCACTTTCAATGGGGCCTGCTCGCACTCGCTATTACGTCATTGACCAACGGGAAGAAAGCTTTAATAATTTCCGCAACCCTACATATTATAGACAAGTTACATATGAATTAAAATTTCATAAAATATGTTCAAATTCTGTCCTGCCTTTACCATACACGGCGCAGCATCGGTCAACAGGACAATAATTTTATATATAGGAACTGCATTTGGCAAAAAGAAATGTGTTAATGTTTCTTGAATAAAACGGGTAACTTTAAGGTTGTTTGTTTTTTCCATTTCTTTTACAGCCATAAGGTAAGCTTTTCCAGGTCCTTCATCTGTGAGTTTTCCGATCAGTAAATTAAATATGTAACAAACACACGAATCAGTTGTTTCATCGACGACAATATACATAGAGTTATCTCTAATTTCGTTTTTTATTTCATCTAGCACGGTACCAAATACTTTTCCATTGACGTTTTTTCTTAATGTTGATTCATCTGGAGCATTAAATTTTTAATATTTTTGCAGAAAAGTCTTTATATGCGGGTTGGTCAGCTTTAAAAGAATATAACCAGCCAAAAACATCTTACACAGATCTTCGTTAAATTCTGACTGGCCTTGGGTTTCGTTTAAAATCTCAACAGACTGCTTCAACGTTGACTGAATGGGAAATCTTGTTAACCTTTGCAATGTGTTGGTGTATTTGTAATTTCTTCGAGCAGGAAACAACTTTTGAATAAGGCTTGCAAAAAACATAATAGCCGTCCAAAAGATGTTCTGGATAAGGCTTAATCCACGAAGTACATCATATTTCGACATAATCACGATTTTCGTTTTTACTTTTACTTTGTTTGGGCGTACAATACTAACTGCGGCTACGACAAACGACAACGTCAATAATACTGGTAAAGTGTAACAAATGAACAAATAAATAATTTATAGAAGGTGCAGGTAAAAAAATTCTTGTTAAAACACCTGGCCAAAAACGCACAGACTAATGCAGTTCCTTAATAGAGGAATATCTTATTACTTTATGTACTTAGCCTATTATTGTCCTCTCAAGGAAATTCCAATCTAAATCGAGTTGAGGTGTTCAGACGCCGCGCCGTTCAGGCGGCGTAAGAAAATAACACAGAAATCCCAAGACATACTTGGATATGCAAGAGTTCTTAAATTATACATTTTTCCTTCAAAGATACAAAAACAATGCATGTATATGCAAAATGCATATATTCCGGTCATTAATAATAAAAGTAAAAAATCAGCTTACTAAAAATAATAGAAATTAAAGCCCAATTTGCTAATGAATGATCAAATTAACTGAAACAATTCTCTCTTCTTAAACTCTTAGATCGAACTGGGTCATTTTACAACCATAAGCAAATAGATTTCCAGCATTGGAACTAGTTTAGATTATTCATCATCTGAAGAAGGTACTATGTACTAAAACAATTATTATGAAGTTTTAATATAACAAATAAAACTGTGAAAATAAATAACAACTATTTTTAAGAAATCACCTTTTAAATGAATTTTCATCAAGGAACAGTCAACTCAATCAATCTATAAACCAAAATATATCCGAAAATATTTCGAGTGTATACTCTTTAATAATGAACTAAACCTGTTCTAGCTAGTCGGAAGCTAACCCAACTTTGAAGGAAGTTTGCCTGTAGTAACTACATGTTTAATAGGATTTAGGTATAGATTATTCTAATCATTAAATTTTGAGATCCTGTGGGGATCTTTCTACTCCTCGTTTCCCAAAAACGTCTATGATTATTGTCAGAGGTCAGGCATAATATCATGACGGTGAAAATTGAGAAAATGAAACTACTGCTTAATCTCGTATTTTACAAAATTCCAAGCTCATCGATAGCATTCCGTAGATTGATCTCGAGTACATTGTGAAGTTCTTTATTGGACCAAGCGTTGTCTGTCTAGTCGATGTCTTACAGTTTTAAAGGAAACAGACGAAAGGCACGTGTGGTTCGTCACAGTTGGCTGCGAAGTTCTATAGCAAATAATTTATTGATTTTTACTACGTCAACGTAAGTTGAGTAGAGAGAGTCTACTCCTCATTTTCAGCTCATTCTCTCCTATGAAGCCTCTGCTGTCTTAAAATGATTCTCACATGAATTGATCCTGTTGCGAAAGTTCAAAGTATATAAATTTGGCCAAAAGCGTGAAACTCCTAGTGTACCTACAGAGCATATGTCAGACAGTATTGTTAAGCAAAGAAACGATGGGAAGCTGGTGTCCTCTGTAAGTGATCTGAGAGAGGGTGGATAAGAATTCAGGTCAAGTGGGGCGGTATTTTAGCCACAGCTAAGGCAGCCTTGCAAGAGTTCTGTAATTACTTCGTGGCTTTACTAGCTATAATCAAAGAAAATAGGGGTGTCTTTAATAGTTCGTTATGGAGGACCCTTCACAGAAGCAACCTTCGCCCGTATAAAGCCAAATTAGTCCATAAATTGGAGCCGGGGGACCTCACGCGAAGACTAGAATTTTTAGCAATGTTAGTCAATTTGTGTATTCATAACGAAAATATTTTATACAATATTGTATGTCTCTGTCGTCACAATAATGGAATTGTAAACCGATATAATTGTCGCTATTGGTCCCAGACTCCCGCTCGTTGGATTAGAGAAAGAGGAAAGTGTTTGGTGCTGTTTGGTGTTGGATATCTAGTTGGCTCTCATGTTTATGAAGGCACTTTAACTGGAGAACGCCAGATTTTCTTCAAAATACACGTCCAGAACTATTAGAGGAAGTATCCCTTGAGCAAAGAATGAATATTTGGCTGCAGCAGGATGGGGCTCCAGCTCATAATGCCCAAATTGTCAATGATTATTGAGACAGACAATAACCCAATAGATGGCTTGGTACCAACAGACCCATAAGATGACCGGCAAGGTCACCAGATGCAACACCGTTGGACTTTTTTCTTTGGAGCCACTTAATAGATGTTGTCTACGAAACGCCAGTTTAAGATATGGGCGACTTGATAAACAAAACTATAGCAGGGATCTACTGCTATCATACGAAGAACGCTGAAAGAAGGGTTAAAGTTTTTGCATTTTAATTACTGCTGATTATTTTTTTAAAATAAAACATTAAGAGAGAATTTTGCGTTACTTAGAAACGAGTACAGTAATCGAGTTGGAGCAAATGACAAAAAAGACTTTAAATCTAATGCATTTTTAAATGCACTTACTCTCAAGGCTCTCGCAATCGATTTATATTTTCGAAGCGTAGCGACGACAAGGACCTCGAAGG
>MU184271.1:65192-102014 GCA_016904865.1 Pissodes strobi | reverse complement strand
ATATGCCCGGCTATCTTTGTCGCCTCCACATATGCAACAGACTACCATACTACTATGTATATATATATTCACAAATTTTTGAATTGATATAACTATTCTTTCCATGTAGATATGTTCTATATTGTTGTGGAGGATTCATTTTTACCTTGTAATTGATTGCCTTTGGCTCCACAAATGATTACGCTTGTTTTGAATTGGTATAGAGCCTCTTCGGCTCTGGCTCCAGGATGTAAACAGCACAAGTGCTAGTTTAGTGACCCTAATGAATTAGCAAGTAAATAATGTTGATATTTGTTAGACAAAAACCGACACGAATAGTTCGTTACACGGCTTGGCCCATTTAAAGTAGTTTATCAATAATAATATTTCTAGAGTTAATTTTAGAATATAAAATTAACAGATAGGATATATCTAATGGGAATAAATTGAAACAGCTGCTCCAGATCGTATCTCAAAACTAACGAATTTGCATAATAATTATATATTCTCTGGAAATTTCAACAAAAGAGTATATTAAAAGAACTAACACGGATTCTAATTTGCACTAGCTTTGTTAACTAACTTTTTCACTGTGAAATTTCACTGCTGATTTTTACATTGTTAAAATCTAAAACTAGAAGGAAAATTTAATCCACTAATCTGCAAAGCAAAAACTTGAAAAGTCGATTTTAGATACATTGCATGGAGCTTAATTCCTACCTAACTCCGGTTTTACTGAAAATCTCGGATAATTGTCTTGCCATTTAGTTAACGAATAAAAATATAGATATAAAAAGTATCATTTATATTACAACTAGTATTCGAATACAGTTTAAAATGTGTTACTTAAACCTAAACTAACTATGTAGTTAATTCACTAGGTACACAAAACTAGTCATAATTCCATGATGTCAGAAAGCAAGTAACTTTTTCGTCTTTGCGTGGCCAAAATATTTGAATGATATTTCAGGAAACATATGACCTTTGATTTGTTATAATTTAATTTAGGATGCGATTGTTTATTTGATGGTAAAAAATTCACCAGTAGCTTGGAAATACACTTTAATATGCATACCATGCGTTATCTGGGTGTAACATATTGGCAAAATTACTCTAGTGATCTTGCTTTTTTATATTCGGCACAAACACAAAAGGAAAATCCCATACCACTCAACGAACGGTGCGTGCGCGGAGAAAACGGTGGATGTTCGACAGTAGGATGTAGTTTTCGGGAAAGACGTTACTCGGAAGTCCATTCCAGAGCTAGGCAGTTCTTCAGACAAAGGAGTCATGTAACAGCGACATCCTAGCTGCTCGCAACGGAATTGTATCTTGATAAGCAGCTTGCGTCTGACGGGTATTTCTGTTTGGTACAACTCTGGGCGGAATCATAAGTGTCACTTAGTTCGGACATCTTCCATAGTGGTATGGAAGTAAAGAGATAGGTCCGCCACTTTTCTTCGATGTTTAAGGCTATCAAGGTCTTTAGTCAACTCTGGGTAATCCACAAGACGGACTGCTCCTCTGCTAATATCTTGAGCAAGTTCTTGGGTGCCGAGCTCCACACATGGGAACAGTATTCCAGAGATGATCTTATCTGGGCCTTATCGAGCAGTAAGAGCTGATGCGGTGTATACAACCTTTTGCTCTATAGAGTGCTCCTTTTTTTTTCCTGCTGCTTTGGCGATTTTGTTGACGTGATTACGCCAAGACATGCTGCTTTTTACGTCGATGCCCAGCAAGCTTATGGATGAGGCCAGAGTTAGTGTTTGTCCTGTCATCGATAAGTCAGGTTCCTGCATTTCCCTTTTTTGAGAAGACCGCTTGAGTCTTTCCTGCGTTAAACTGGACATTGTTTTCCTCATCCCATTCCACGATGGCGTTTATATCCTCATTAATGGCAGCAATCTGATTTTCTCGCTCGCATTGGCAACGAGTAGCGGTCATTGGAGTCCAAAAGATGGATGAGGATAGTATACACTTTTGAGGAACTTCGGCATTGATTTTAAATTCGTCCGAGAGTTGTCCATCAGTACCAACTTGGAAAATTGGAAAGCCATAGACACACAATCCGTCAGGCCACACCATCTCGTGCAATGTCAAGAACCATTGCACGAGATTCGCCGTAGGTTCCAATGGCTTTGGTCCGTAGGTAGGTCACGTGAGTCAGGATATCTTCCTTTGATCTGTGCTTGTGGAAGCAATACTGGCGATCGCATATGATGCCTGCCGATTCGAGATATTTTACTTTTTAATATCAGTGATAAAAATTCCGTGGAATTCAAGTAGTTTTTCGGACTTTAAAACTCTAACAGAAAAACGTCACTCAAAAAATATAATCTCATTTTTGCATCGATTCCGCACCAAAATATTTTACCACACATCTCAGGACGTCTCGTTCAACTATAGGATAATACAGTTCCGCAATTTTCAAAGATATTTTTTTATTACGCATGCATCATAATCAACGATTATCGCACGCTGCAGCGTGCTTAAAATGATATTTATGATGCGCCTACTTTTTTGCTGCGCGTCTTTTTTTGAAATATGTCGCGTGTGCTTTAAAGGCTCTCTTATACACTTATATCATAATATACCTCGTAATATACTTTTACAACAAGTATGGAAAGAGAGTGTTCCCGGAATTAGTGCAGGGTTAAGATCAATTATTCATCACATATTATATTTTTATATTAGATGGTGCATAAAATAACTTGTAATATGAATTTCTAAAATCCTAAAACTCTAAAAGATTTTCTTATTATATGTGTTTTTATTTATCCAAACAAAAGTTCGAACTTAAATTTATTAACTTATTACAAAACTTTGATGAAATGAGCATAACACTTGCAAGCACAGAAAAAAAAGCTCGGCGCTAAAAAATATCGGTATCTTAGTGCAGCAAAATAGCGTTCTTTACTGATATATGCAAAACTGCATATTTAGGTCCCATTTGGTATATAAAAGTTGTATTTTTACACATGGGTACTTATGATTAGGGTTATGAGTTATAATTTGAACCAGTTTGTTCTAACATAGCTTTAAAACGAATAAAGATATTATATTCGCTTTTTGCAAACCGACTTGAGCACGTTTTTGCACTTCGAATCAGTTTCTCAGCCCTTTGTCGTACCCTTTGATCACGTTTCAAATTTTTTCGTTTTTGAGGTAAACTTCTTTACGTGGAGAGCAAGCTGGTGAACTTGTTCGTAACAAGTTCACCAGTTAGCTCTCCACGTAAACGTGATCAAAGGGTACGACAAAGGGCTGAGAAAGTGATTCGAAGTGCAAAAACGTGCCCAAGTCGGTTTGCAAAAAGCGAATATAATATCTTCATTCGTTTTAAAGCTATGTTGGAACAAACTGGTTCAAAATATAACTCATAACCCTAATCATAAATACCCATGTGTAAAAATACAACGCGAACCTGAGCGTTACATAACTTTACAAACACAATATTTTGTCGGATAAAGTTTCATTTCTGGTGTGTTGTCCATAAACGCACTCATTTTTTGAAGTGAAATTTCTTTAGGCGCTATATCTGGACAGTAAGCTGGTGAACGTGAAAATATAACGCCAAAAGCGTGTAATGGAACTAGCGAGGGCGATATAGTGTTGGTAAAGGCAGAAGGAGATAGTTATGCGTCGTATACCTAAAATATTTTGCAGACTAGTAGAGAAGGAGATATAGCGTTGGTAAAAACATAAGGAGATAGTTGGACGGTGATACGGCGAAGCGAATTTTGTCCCGGACCGGCCGATCCAAATTTCAAACCAAGCATAGAATTTATTATCGTCTCTTTCAAGTCGTCCGTGCCGAACCATCCTACCTTTCTCTGACAAGAAGTGTTCATGTCAGCGAATTTGCATGAAATAAAATATTATCGAAGTGAAACTTCGGTTTTGTTTTGTGTGATTGAAGATTCACTTTTGGTGTGTGTGTGATAAGCGCATTTATTTTTTTATGTTATATCGAACATCATAACAAACTCTGATTTTTGAGGAAACTCAAATCTGTCTATGAAACAACATCTCGGTATCTTTGCCCATTCTAGAGTTATTTCCTCAGATATTTTAAATCAAAATAAATATTCAAATAAAACTATTATTTTTGAAATTAATTTAGCTTAAAATAATTCGAAAATCCACACTAAATTTTTTCAGCCAAATTGATCACTTTAGTTAATCACGTTGGTTGCCGCAGAAATGTGTGCTCCATCGACGAAAATTCCATCGAGCACCGTGTTCAGGGTTTTAAAAGGCCATCAAGAAGGAAATCAATAAGAAAACCGTCAGGAAACCCATATTAGAGGTTAAAAAAAGTAAGCCTTGATGATGGTGCAAAATGGTCTATTTATTGAGAAAGATGGAATTGTTTTGTGGCAATAAAAATATTTACGGAGAAAAAGGGAAACAAATTTATTAAATGCCGAAATATAGTTCAATCACGGGCATACTGTTGGGATAGTATGGCAGGGTTTAAATATCGAAAGTCGCAGGCAGACTTTCTAGGAAGGAATTTTGCGGAAATTAAATAATCCTTGTGAAACATGTCGCGTCATATCAAACCATATTGGGAGTATGTCGGGTTTCTGGATACGGCCTTTAACATTTTAAATCACAAAAATAGGGGACTGCCAATGAAGGCTTGAATATCGTTGATTTCGAGTAATGGTTTCTTTCGATGTAAAATCTTGTGGAATATGGTTCGATACTGGACAGGATATTGCGCCATGCTATAGTCGCCATAAGGAAAAAACCTAATTGGAAATCAAGTTCCTGTATCAATATTATAGTCTTCCGAAAAAGAACATTTAATCGCAAATCATATAACATAGACGAAGAAACACCATACTTTTATTAAAGGGTACTATCGAGTACAAAATAAATTTTGTATGTGGTTACTGCCTGCGAAGAAAGAACCGATACCAAAGAATATTCTAGTAGAATAATCTTTGCCGACACATATCAAAATCGATTTAAGAAACATTCTTCAGTTTTTTAAAACTTCTAGCAGCACACTGCACTAAATTGGGAGACAAGGGTACTGTCATCTGTACCCTTGTCTCCCAATTTAGATTAGAAAAACCTTAACCAGCGACTGAGACTTATCACCAGACAGGAGCAGAGTACAGAAATTAATCAAGACCTGGAGAAAGTTCAAACGTGGGGCGACAGGCATTTGGTCCAGTTCAATGCAGAAAAGACCCAGGCAGCCTCGTTTACCAAGAGGGCCAATACGGCGGCGGCGCCGGCGGGCCCTGACATCAAGATGTGACCATCAACCGCAACATGCAGAGAACATTTTCTTGAGTGACTTATGTCTCACCTATATAATAAATAACTATTATAGTACCTATTAAACGAAAATATCTACTTTATTGAAATCTCAAAAATACGCGCGATTGCTGGAATCGTTTACTTTAAAGTTATACAATCCGCTCCTCTCTATGTGAGTATAATGAGGCATAGATTAAGGAAAGAAAATTTTAGTGGCTATTGGTGTAACCTTGTTTTCCACAAAGCTGAAATACGAAAGGTTCATAAGGTGATAAGCCTATAATTAAGAGTTTATAATAAATAAAATGAGTGAATATAGTTATGTAATTAGTTTAATTTTAAAAGTAAAATCGTATGTTAACTTGTAGAATAAATTGACCGATAATCGTTTGACATTTTGGCCTGCGTATGCTATATAATTATAAAACGAAGCGCGCAAAATTCAATATGACGTTCCTGAAGCATACACATTTCAACTTAATGAAATTCCACTTAAGAAGCTGCTGAAAATAACCGCCTCTCCTCTTAGGTATTTTAGAAACTTTTAGTTGGTACGAAACTCTCTAAAGTTCGCTATTTAACCGTATTCCTAAGATGTTAGGTTTTGGACTTTAGACTGATTTAAGGCGTCTTGTCGATGATATGTAATAATATATTGTCCTACTTTCCCCTGAACACTAAAAATTTTCCAAGATTTATAGTCATATGAAATATTATTTTAATTTATAATTTCGAGAACCGCGAATTTCTGCGAACTCATGGCAATAAATTACGATAACTGGAAACAACTGGAATCTAGCCGGAACTGTTGAGAGCCAATTTAAAATCGATACAAAAAAGCCATTTCGTTCCAGCAGTTGGCTAAGTTAAAGAACTGAACTATAATCGAAAAATATAGAAAAAGTACCGGTTTAGAGGAAACAGATATCACATTTATACTATAGTGCGCCAAGCGAGTGAACCTTAACTAGGGATGCACGATATTTTCCGATACATCGAAAATATCGATATATCGACACTTAAATATCGATATTTTGGCATCGATGGATTTTAAGTCGATATTATCGTACATCGATATATGTGACAACGATATACGATATATCGTCGATATATCGATGGATACATCACAACGCGATAGTTACGCGCAATGGCGCAATTACTCAGTTTACGCTTCGTCTTTTATCCATCTATGACTATGACGTAACACGAACGAGAGATCGAAAACTTTGTGCACTCGTCAATTTCCAAGAATACAGTCATAGATAAATATATATAAGGGCAAAAATACAGTGGCTTTAAGGTACAATACCCAAGAACCACTACCAGTATCGCCATCTATTGGATCCCAAAAAAAACAAAGTTTTTGGCATTGTTTTCCTCTAGTTTTTTTACAAACTTGTTGTGTTATTATTTTTTTTTTTACTCTTTAAATTATGTTTTACAGTGCATTTAATTAAAAGTAGCTATATTGACGAATTTATTAGTTTATTAATTAAAACAAACATTCTAAGAACGCCGCCGTTGTAAAATAAACAGCTTTCAGATCTAGCCTATCTGCCATCTCTTGATAAATGGTTTTCGCGAATAGCTATCACCATTCACAACTTAAATAGACCATGCCAGCTTAGTTGAGATAAAACATCAAATACGTCGCAACTGTATTCGCAGGTTCTTTTATCGGGTGGTTCCTCTGCCTCTTCCTCAGAATATTTATATTTTACTTTTATATACCTACTTGTTATCGTTTAATTAGTCTGTTCCTTTTATGCTGTCCTGTTCTTTGTTCTTATTATTCTTAAAAATTTGGCGTGTTTTAGTAATTTCGGTGTTTAGTGATTGATATGGCTCCAAGCGCTTTGTGGAAGTATTTCACAAAACTTGACAAAACATTAGCAAAATGCAATTTGGCAAGAAAATTCAAACATCGGGCAGTACGAGTAATTTGTCAAGTCAAGTTAACTTAAATATTTATTATTTACAAGATATATGTATAAGATAGATGATAATTATGATATTATGTAGAATGTAGAAAGCTTAAATATATATAATATTTTTTACGATACATCGATGTAATTAGTTCGATACTTTCGATGTATCGATGGTTAAGAAGCAATATTTTTTACATATCGATGTTTAAGTAGTCGATACATCGATATTCGATATATCGATGTTTTTGAAATTTTGTGCATCCCTAACCTTAACAACGACTGAAGGGGGTAGAGGACTAGCACGTAAAAAATCTTGCCTTCCCATAGGCGCACGAGGTTATTCTTACCATATTATTATTGATAATATTGATTAGTTTAAGACGTTAAAATTAATTATAGTTTTTTTTATATTACAGTCTTATAGTACAAAATATGTCATATAATAACATCTCATTTTTATAATAAGGATAGTATTCTAGGATATTATTTGTTGTATATTACATAAATATGTTGTAGTAATAAGTAGAGTTTGTTTCTCGAAGGTTTTGTATTTACGTCATTGATGACGTCGCTTAATTTGGAAAAAAACGGTTTATCGTAGCTAATTCATATAAATTCTCTAGCATTCAATTTTTGTATTAAAAGTTAGGCAATATTGAAGCAAGTATGTTCCAAAACGCTCGTTATAGAACGTTCGGAATTGTTTTGTAATAAAAATTTTAATTTAGAGAGTTATCCGAAATATATAAAAATTTGTTAACCGCGTATAATACTCACCAAATGCAAGAAAAATATAAGAAAGGTTAAACATCTTCAAAGATATCATCAAATTAAGGGTCTGATGATATATAGGTTGTGTCGATTTTGCAAATTTTCTTTTTTTTTCGCTAGAAAAGGGGTGTCCTATAGAGTAGCTTAAGCCAAAAAAATGGGAGGATTCGCCACATTTGAGCCGAAAAAATATCCGCGTCTTGAGCCTAAATTGCCCTAGAAGGGCAAACTTCCACTACGACTTTCCCAGGTGTAACGTGAAAATATTGAAATTGTAACGTAAAAATAATGAAATTTTAATAACCGACACCGGGGGCCTGGCACAGTGTTTCCAAAAGTTGCACAATGTCTTATGGGGAATAACAGTGTTGTTTACTATTTAAGTATATTTAATATTCCACTTCACGCATGACCCTACGCTCGCTTCGGGGGCGCAACCAAACAAAACTAACCCAAACTTAGTTTGGGTTAGGTTTGCTTGGTTACGCCCCCGGAGCGAGCGGAGGTCCATGTATGAAGTGAAATATTTGACGAATATATACATACAAAGGAATAGTGTAATCGAATAAATGTCTCTTTTATTCCGATGAATGGATGCAAATGCACATTGAACAATCATCCAAGCAGCCACGTTTACCATACGGAGGGCAATGATATCATTATGGCAGGATCGACCATCCATTCATCTTCATTCAATCGGACTACTGGGGGTCTCGGTCAAGAGCAATATGTCCTGACATGACCACGTTGCTAACGTCGCAAAATCAGCCTCCCAGAAGCTTGGTACGCTATTTCGCAATTAAAAATTTATACACCGCAGCACTTGCTCTTGCTTTACAAAGCGCAAATAAGACCGTGCTTAGAATGTTGCTCACACATTTGGGGTGCCACGCCAGAGCACACCCTAAAGCTACTGGATTCCGTTCAGAAAAGAGTTGTGCGTCTTGTCGGTGACCCGGAGTTGACCCGGAATTTGGATAGTCTGAAACACCGCAAACATGTGACCGAGAAATCCCTTTTTTACAGAGACTTTTGCGGCAGATGTTCCTAGGATTTGGCCCGCCTTATCCCGCCCCTGACAACGCCTGTCAGACAGTCACGATAGACGGCAAGAGCGCACCGGTTCGTCGTACAACTGAAAACACCTAGAACATTGCTTTACAAGAACTCCTTTGTCTGGCGCACTGCATCACTGTGGATCTCACTCCCAGGACGCATATTCGGATGTAACAAGCAAGATGTCCAGTCGACTATGCCGAACGTTTCTTCATATGTGACGTGCACGATAGCATTTAGTCGGATGTCGTGACTGTTACATAGAATCAACAAATAAGTCTTCAATTATTTAAACACTTCATGCATGGCCCTCCGCTCGCTTCGCTCTCTATACGGGGGCTCAATAAATAGAAACTAACCAGGTGCTAACCAAAACTAACCCAAATTTTTTATTTTATTTTTTTTTTATTTTGGGTTAGTTTTAGTTAGCACTTGGTTAGTTTATGTTTGTTGAGCCCCCGTAGCGAGCGAAGCGAGCGGAGGGCTATGCATGAAGGGTTAAAATAACTGAAGACCTATTTGTTGATTCTATGTAACAGTCACGACATCTGACTAAATGCTATGGTGCACGTCACATATGAAGAAACGATCGGCATTGCCGAATGGGCATATTGCCTGTTACATGCGTATATGCTCCCAGGACATCTGTTCCCCAAATTAACTATTCAAGAACCGTGTCAATCAACATCTTCGCACACACACCGCTCGTCGAGCAATATAGGATGTGCTACTGCAATAAAAAAATCATTCATCTATATAAATAAAAAAAGAGTAGAGCACAGCTTATTCACTACCAACTAGTCGACTCTATCGAAATCGGAAAGTTGGAGTGTCGGGCACTGCGCCCTGAGCGGTTCAGTTCCACAGTTGAATTTAAAATGATTTTTCGCTTCAAAATACATGACAAATTCGTCCGAAGCCTCGGCTATCGCCCTGAGAGGTTCGGAAATTTCGGATTTTTATACAATTATGCGCGTTAAAATCGTTTTCAAACTAATTTTAGACCATAAAATAGTTATTAATGCAACAAGTGTGTAAAGTGAACCTTTTTTTTATGAATGGGAATATTGATAAAAAAAATTAATTGAAATTGAATTAAAAAAATGGTACTTTACACATGAGTAGCATACAAAATTTTTTCTACTATCGAAAAATACAAGAAAAAACAAAAATAATATTAAATTACTTTACGCACTAGTGCGTAAAATAAATTATTTTACACACTAGTGCGTAAAATATATTGTTTTACGCATTGCCCTAAATGTCAAAAATTATGTCAGATTTACTTTACGCACTAGTGCGTAAAATAACTTATTTTACGCCCTGCACATTAAAGAAACCTATTTTACGAATCTTAGAGAGTGCGTAAAGTGAGTACTTTACGCACCAATGGAGAAAAAGCATATTTTAAATTAAACGAACTGTCAAAAGTATTATTCAGATGCCCAGGCGTTTAAAACAATATTAAGTCATGACCCTCTTCTAAAATTTGCAAAACTTGGTTATTGACTTTCCCAAATCAAAGGATGCCGCCGCAAGATGACTAGCTGGTAGTGAATAAACTGCGCTTATAGCGCACCATTTTTCTAATGAATTTTGCTAACGAAACTACAGTAAACGTCTGGCAACAGTGTGCCTTTTTAAAAATCTTTGTTTTGGCTATTGTGACAGTTGACAGTAAAAAGGAGGATGAATATTTACAAGTAAAATTTAATTTTGTTTAATGGGGCTATGGCTATGAGTCGCTTTAAATTAGGACCGGAACAAAACGGAGGTCTCTCGTTCGACGCAAATGTATCCTAGTTAATATTTTCACCCGACAATTGATTTTCTGATGTGTTTTGTCTATATTTCTAGTGCTTTTGTGAAGTGGTGCTGAAAATTTGTGTCAAAACTCGAACTTTGAGGGCATTTTTTCGATTCAAATGTAGCGGATGTTCCGACTTTTTTGCCTTAAACTACTATATAGGACCCCCCCCTTTCTAGTGAAAAAAGAGAATTTGCAAAATCGACAAAACCTATATATCACCAGACCCTACAAACCAAATAATATAAATAACTACACAGTTCGGCATCGGCAATTTCCACGCCAATGGCTAAAGCAAGTCGCTGCCGAAATTTTAAAATATGTAAAAAAAATTAGGTGTCTGGGGTCAAAGTGTATTTAATATATCCTGCGACCAATCACGAATCTGGCTCGCCGCTAAAAATCAAGTAAACGTCGCACTGTTGCCTATTGTCGCGTATTTTAATTAGCTTGAAGGCGAATAAAATATAAACATTATAAATATTATAGTATACTTATTCCGTATTCCGTATTTCCCTGTGTAAATAAAATAGTGAATAATAGAAGACAATAGTATTAAGGAAAATAACAAAATTAAATATTCAAGTAGGAAATTTATATATGTAAATTCACTATAGGAAACTAGACAGAAAATAAATTAGGATTATTGGGAAAAAAATGTGGCAGCATCTAAATAGGCGAATATATTTTTGCCCGCATTCTTTCCGTCCAGGTTCTTTCATTTGGCAAACAGTAAAAGGTTGTTGCTTGACATTGTTAGGAAATTTGCCAATTTTATCGGAGAAAAGAGAAATGAATAAGATAACGCAGAGTAAGATTTGTCGTAAATTTAGTAGATATTCTAGTTTGTCAGTGTTTCTAGATATTTATGTCTTAAATTGAAATATTGCTTCAATAAATATCAAAATATAGACTGGTATACACAAGTTATGCTATAATTTCGAATAAAGAGTTTGCTTTTAATCCTATAGTAACTTTCAAAAACAGCATTCTCAGCAATTATCCAAGTGAACCGGAAAAACTAACGTTGAAAGTGTATTATTAACCCCATCCGCTCCATCGTATCCACATATGGATATTTCTAGGTATAGCGAAATTTACCACAATATCCACATATGGATATTCATATATGGGATAATAACGCACTTGGAAAAAGTGGTGCAGGACTCGGTAGATTAATTTAGATCGCGGTAGGATACGAATATCCATGGTATTTTTTTTTGTAAATGGCTCAAGGTCGATGTTCACTAATGTGGTGCTAACGCAACGGCAATGATGGTTTGATATTTAGTGTATTTTTAGAATACAGGGAAGCGCACGTGGTTTTGTCCTTGCTTGTGAAAATAGATATCCAAAAGTGGATATTCTGGGTTACCCATATATCCACATGTGAATAATCTGGTAAGAACTATAAATTGTTGTACAAAATTAAATTGTTTAAAATAATTATTTGGCCTACATTGTGAATATCTCTTTTATTCTACATAATATAACTTTCCAAAAATAAAATTTGGAAAAAAAATTTTTAGTAGAAAAATCGCTAAATTATAAAAAAATAGTACGGACTACGTATTAATACAGCTTTTCATTATGCTCTTTCTTGTCTTTTAATTTAGTTACCTTCACTACAGCTCAAATTAGACCCTTGCTCAAATATCGGATAGTAGGGGGGGGGGGGGGGGGTGGTAGTTTGGGTTAGACGGAATAGGTCGAAAAATCCCCAAGTTGAAGTATGGAACCCGTTTTGGCTTAGACTTTGCAACGAAATGAAATATGAATAATAAAACAACAGTGGACGCCAAAAATTCCCCAATAATAATAATATAAAAAAAAAACAATAAAACCAGGAGATAAATCAATTAAGAATAAAGATAAATTAACGAACCAAAATTATTCAATTATTGGGCCCAAACAATGCAAATGAAATTCAATATGAACTACTAAAATGCGTAAACTACTAAACAAATATCACTCTGTGCTAAGTTTGAACTTGAGCTTGGAAAATATTATGCAAACATTAAAGACAAATTATAAACCACGCAAGCAGTCAACGCAAGCGATTATGAACCTTAAACGTGCAAGGATCAGCATAGTCTATTATATAAATACGCTAGCGAATCATCAGTTCGGGAGACTTTGCGTCTCACTTAAAAACCAGTTCTCGGCAGAGCACATGTTCGCTGGGTCCTAACCGATCCTTTTTCCTTACCCAAACCTCAGTCTTGCAGTGCACATGTACGTGAAACTCAAGGGTTGCCTACTCACAGTAGTAAACATCGAATCTATGATCAATTTGTCAAAGTTCTGGAAAGATCATTTTCAAAGTAGAATCCATCAAGTAGTTTAAGTGTAGTGTAACTCTGAGTTTATTTAATACAAGAAAATAAGTAACGCAAATAAATAATCACTTAGAAGATAGATTACTAAAAAGCCCTGACCATGATCAATATACATGAGTCCACTAAGACCAGGGACGTAGACAGAATGTTATTTTTTTGGGGGTGAAGTGGGGGTGTCGCTTGGGGCATATTAAAATTTAGGGGGGTTTGTGAAATAACTCGCCGCAGGCGCAGACGGAGGTCAATCCGCCGTAGGCGGAAATTATTGAGGGATCCACGCCCAATTTTTACCAAAAAGTCGTTAAAATCTTTAAAAAAAACAGGCCTCAATGAAACAGATCAATCAAATTGTAGATTCTTCTGGACAAGCCCTTTATTCATAAGCACAAATAAAACACCGCTTTTTTATAACTTAGAGCAATAGATAACAGAGGAATTTCAAGCCAGACATTTAAGTTATGAATGATGGATAACCAACTACGGTCACTGCGCACTGCGGATACTGGGAATTGACGACTGGGCTGAGGCCAGCGGGCACAGTGTCCCCCCCTTGTCTACGTCCCTGACTAGGGCACAATACTGTCTAAGTATATAGATAACAGTTATAATAGGTTAAAACTAGTAGGACTAGGCGTTATTGAAATAATCAATTAATCTGAAAAACTTTAAACTAGTTTTAAGTTACACGAAAGCACTCCGACTCTAAAGTATCATTAAAACAAGGCAAACAAATGGCCTATTTAAGAAAATATAGCTAACTTAAGGTGGAGTTTTGTTCACAAAAAACAGAAATAAAAATAAATTAAAGGATAAAAGTTAAAAGGTTGACTACCATGGTTTAAATTAACCGATAATGTATATAACAAAACTAATAGTCTCACGACCTGATCCATTGGGTGAATCCAGGACTCTCCAAGAAGGGAGCGTACACAATGCAATAGACTTCTTAGGTCCAATAGGTGAAACGTGTTACAAGTAACAGTTATATACCGATAAATCATTCAAAGAAATTAAAATAATAACAAATTTAAAACCAGTCAAAAAGAAACTTTAAACTCTAAAATGAATAAAACATAATTTCAAAATAAAAAAAAATTAAGTACTTACCTTATATGTAGCTATAATGTATAAGCTATAAACACAGGAAATACAAGTGAAATCTTAAACCGCCCTTAAAATATAAAAATCACAGCAACGACGTGGTATTGTAACGCAAACTGAAAGACAAAGCGCGTACGAAAAGATGATAAGAATAATTCGATCCTTTACAGTAATACGCCACTATACTATATTAGCCGCTCCTGATTGGTGGGTTAACGTCACTTTAGCGTACTGTTAACTCTTCACGCATGGCCTTCCGCTCACTTCGATCGCTCTGGGGTGCAACTAAACGAAACTAACTGAAACTAACCGAAATTTACAAAAAGAAACATACATAACCTTAAAAAAATAATCATAACGTGTTTTGCCCCAAATGAAAATTGAACGCGGGATGCCTACATTCCAAACACAGAATCGCACCACAAGACTAACCAGACCTAGCGGAACATACTGACTGAACCGTAAATAAACTGAAAGTGATGTTAATCCACCAATCAGAAGCGGCTAATATAGCATAGTGGCGTATGACTGTAAAGGATCTTAAAAGGCAGATGATAAGAACAAGGACAATCTGTGAACCACTGCCAACAGTGCCAACCGACGCAGATGCAAAAAACAGAAATTTAAATTTTCAATGAAAAAAGTAAATTCTGGTTTTCTCCTATTTATAACACTGGATGCATCAGGGTGTGTTAAAAATTCATATCAAAGCGCCTCGAGCCCGATAGAGGAGGTCGTTGAGCTGCTGAGCATAAGCTTAACATTTATTTTGAATTAAAAAATTGGTATTATAAAAATGTATTTTTCTAACTTATTGGAAATTTGCAAATTATGTTATAGTTATCGATTATGGTACAAAATATCCTTCTACGACTTTTGTATGGAAAATTATGTTGTAATTTATGTTGGGGTTTGGAACCTTCGACCAAATGCACTAAAACACAGTTTTATCCACAATACCGAAACAGAATTTTTGAACTCGACGCGCGTTTCGCTAACCATGTTAGCATCATCAGGAGCCGATTAAAAACTCTGTTTAATGTTGCAATTTGATAATTATGTTACATCTGGCAACGCTGCTTTGTTAAGTTGATCTAGGCATCACCTTTTAAACAAAAATATCCGCTATCTAAATAAAAGATGGCGCCGCGAGTAGGGTGCAGGCTATAATAATCGAAAACGTATTAATTCATATATTAACTACTTTTGTTCCTTTTTGACTTCAAAAAGCTACATACCTAAATTTCTTTTAATAGTTAATTACATGCCATTTACCAAAAGGACAACAAAAAATCGTTTAGGAGCCATACCCATCACAGAAAGGAATATAATAATTATTATAATAAGTAGTTTCAATATGCTATGATTATAAATATACAGGGGTTTGTTTAAAATATATCACGAATTATATATAAACTAAAACAAGAATAATACCTACATAGTTATTTAGATATCTTTTAAAGACTCTTTAAATAGGATAAAATAATGTGAAAAAATTAATGTTTACATTTGAAAAGTTATTTGATTTGACACAATTGTTTCTGCTTTGTTTAAAAAATAAACCTTTAATTAATTTAATAATTTTTAGGAGCACTGAGTTTTGAAAATATTACCTATTTTTTTTCGTTATAGTCTGTGCAATGGAAAAGCACTTGCATCACTAGGTTCCTTCAGATTTTTTGCTTAGTTTTTGCAACATATATTATATATATTTTTTGATAACCAATAGCAAATAGAGAGAAAAAAACCTTTACATGAGTGCAAGTTTTTAAAAAAAAATTTAACTGGTTGATTTTGAACTGTTGAGTGATTAAATTTTTGGCAAATGTGGTAATTAATGTGAATACAAAAAAATAGAGTGTGTTGTGTTGTTATTTAGCCGCTCGTAAATCTTGGCAACATCGCATTAAACGTCAAACTATTGACGGGCGGGGTTGGGGTTTACGTGCTAGTGCATGGACATGTGAGCAGAAATATGCTAGTGACGTTACCGGAGGCGTCGTTAACTAAATACTATTTCTTACAAATTCTGCTACAATTTAGCGGGAAATAAAATTTGTAACGCATTTTAGTATAAATTGTAGCTAATTTTCTACTTAAACAGGAAGCGGAGGAGATCAGTGCCAGTGGTGGGAACACTGGTCGGGCGCGTAGGAACTGTAGTAAATTGTGACAAATTTTCCATTTTATTATTGGTAGGTAATAATACTACAATGTTTTACTATATATTTATCAGTATGGCATTATTATAACTTTGTAGTCAAATTTACCAGGAAGGAAAGTTTGTACTACCTTGGTATACAAGTTGTAGTAAATTTTACGCCACGTTATAGGTAATAATATTATAATGCATTAGCACTTATTTCTCCTCTCATCATAATATAGGTTTTTGGCAATAAAAACTGCATATCGGTTACTGCAATCATATAGAAGAGTCTATTATAGTGTTATTAGAAACAGTACTCCAATTGTAACATCACATTATACAAACGGTATTTTACAAGATTGTAGGAAATAAGTCCCAATGCTATTTTTATAGTGTATGCGACAAAATAATCATAAACAAATAACTTATTGTAACTGCAAAAGACCAGATCATTAATTAATTGGTTTCTGGACCTATATTTCAACTAGTGTTTTCTGATATATGTTCTAATTTCAAATCGTTTAATAATGTAAACAATTCCTAATATTTTCTTTACAATTTGCCAGCAAATCTTTTCATAAATACTTAATGATTCTATCAATTTGTTTTTGTTTTAGCATACTTCCAATTCCGACCGTGGAGCGTCCGAGATTATTTGTCTGCCATAATCTACATTTTACGAGGTAAGTTTCTGAGTTTACTGTATTAATGGCAACGTTGTGTCAGAATATTTATTTAACATTTTATTCAATAGGTAATGAGTCCCAAAAATCTTCCAACTTGATATTCATTTTGTGGCTTGGGAAATTTTAAAATTGACCTTACGTAATCTTTATTAGCTTGAATTCCATTTTTGGTAATAATATTTCTTCTCTAATGCCAAATTTAAATTTTCCAAATTTAATTTAATTTCAAATAGGGATCCCGTTCCAATTTACTTCGTTCCATAACCAAATATCGTCTGCGTAGATTAATATTTGCGTTAATCCGCAGGTATCTTTAATTTGAGTTGAAGTTTTTTGAAATACTACGGGTCGTAATAACGACTTTCATCAATAATTGATGAAATCTTTTTGAACAACGTTATTTTGAGAAGATTTTTCCATCTTCTGTTCTGGCTAATGGCAACTGGTAAAATTATCTCTTAATACATTGATTAGAATGCGTGTAATCTATACATAAACCGAAGCTAACACCATTTTTACAACAACAATAACCTGTAGCTTCATCCACCTATTCTACTATATCATTCTTTAGCATTTCTTTTTTTTTAATTTTAGTTCATACTATTTCTATTAAAGGTAACCGTCTACGTCCACTTTCACTGAGCGTTTTCGGTTAGTTTGGGTTAGTTAATGTTATATATTTACTTGTCCAATATCTTTAAGTAAATTCAGTACAGTAATCCTTATAATTTCTAGATTCTCAATTAAATTTATAATTTAAATATCCATTTGGTGCCTACCCTTCTTTAAAACTAAAATGTTTAGGTTGTGGCACATTTCTCACAGAATAAAGTCATCTTACGGAGAAATGCTTACTATTTATCTTTTTCGTTTTTTTTCGAACATCTTCTTATTATTATAATCTGACAACATGTAAAAAGTGTATTATTTAGAATCAATAAAATGTACCAAGTAGGTTCAAAAATAAATTCCAACATATTCTGCTCTCGTCCGTTCAGTGAAATCGAATATATAGTTTAGTATGTATTAGATACAGTAAGGCAAAATAATAATAAAATTATCTTAATTAACCGGAGTGAGTTCTTTCTCGAACAACAAAATAATATATATTCATTGATACAACTAACTGCACCCTTAACCTATTTTTTTCTGACTCTAATACCTAAGAATCTTTCTACAAGGTGTTTCATGACGAGATGTATGTAAATATGATTATGGAGGAGACCCGAGATTGCTATTTGAAAAGGTTTGGTCTTATTTATTACTGAGATGCAAAATTTGGTAAAAACATTTTAAGACCATTTTTTTTTAAATCTATTTGCATGATCACATTTACACCACAGTTTTTTAACAAAACCAATATTTAATATCACTTTAGTTGATGGAAAGCAAAATAATAGCGCTTTGTTCGATACCTTAGGTAATGAAAGTTAAGAGATGTGTCTTAAAAAATGTCTCATATAGCTAGATATCTAACTTTGAATTATAAGGCGCTCTCAGCATCCCAATGATATCTACACTTCTAAATATATATGAAAAATATTACGACAAGGCACAGTTGCTCTATTCACTATTTCAATTATTAATTGATACAAAGCCATTATGAAAATCACTTTGAAAACTGTCTTCTTAAACTCACTGCTGCTTATCGATCGCTGCAACTATAGAGTTTCAAAGGCGGATAAGACGGCGTAAGAGGAACCAAATAGAACCGAAAGCTAGACAAGCGCTGCGAAATTAATTTAGATTTTCTTAGATATAGTGACGATTTATTAAAGCAATTTCCTTCTTATAGTCAGCGCTTGTCGCTGCATTATTTGTTATAAACGACACGTTGCCGTTAGGCATTCTATCAAATCCCTTCGCACAAGATTTTAATTTTATTAGATTTTAATACAAACAACGACTGGAAATCTTGAGGCGTTAATTTTAATGTGCAAACATGGCTTCGTATTTTACGGCACTATAAAATTTATCGCCCTGAATTTCGAAAATTTAATCATGCCAGATTAATTCTGAAACAGCACATTACTGGCACTATAGAATATGGAAGAATATTTGCCGAAAAGTAGACGGATATTTAATAATTTTGCATGTTTCGTTACGGTTTTCTTTCCTTTCTTTCAGGTGAAACGAATTTTGCCATGATCTTTTATTTTACTTGAACCTTGAACGAAAGTTTTGGTAAAAACTTTCCCAGATATGCCTTTTTACGTAGTATTTAATTTTCTCTCTACTTATGCAAGAACGGAATTTATAACTTTAAACGTGCACAAAATACAATATAAGATATTGCATTCGTAAACGATTATTTAGTAGGAAAGTGTACATGCAAAGGTCTAAAATATTTGTCTTTTATTGATGCTTATGGTACAAAGGACCGCGCCTAGATTTTTATATAAAAAAAAAAGAAATATTGAATATAACTTGCAACAAAAATTTTAGCAAAAAGTTACCAGACTAGCTCTTTTAACACATTGACTGCCTACAACGCGCTTAGCGCGTTGACTGGAAATTCGACGCATTATAAGATCCTTTACACAAATAGTGCACTATATAAAAATCGGCCTTTCCCATTGGTCGATCCGCATGGCCCTCCGCTCGCTTCGCTCGCTACGGGGGCGGGGGCTCAAGAAAAGGAAACTAACCAGGTGCTAACCCAATCTAACCCAAGACATACCCAAAATCAGGAAAAAAAGCTGTTTAGAAACATAATCTTAAAAAAAAAATAAAAAAACGCAACGGGGTTCGAACCCGCGTTTTCCAGGTGACAATCAACGATCTAAACCTTAACACCACAAGAGCTCTTGATAAAAACCGATTGCATCACGCAGACATATCGTAATCCGAGATGGATCGACCAGTAGGAGAGGTCGATTTTTAAATAGTGCACTATTTGTGCATCTTTAAATGCAAATTCGACGGTGTGCCCACTAGAGGTGGGTAACTCACGAGTGAGTTGACTCGAAGAGTCAACTCGTTTAAAGGAGTCACTGAGCTGCTCGACTCATTTTTATTTGCATGACTCTTGACTCTTTCGTATGTTCGTGTTTGTACCGACCGACGCGACGGGTCACGTAGAGACAGGGCGGGTGTCGACTCGGTGTTTTGGCTCCCTCGACCCGTTTTTATTGGCATGAATCTCGCATCTTTCGTGTTTAAACGTTTGGACCGACCGACGCCACAAGTCAGGTAGAGATAGGCTGAGAGTCGACTGGGTGTTTTGGCTTCTTCGACTCGTTTTTATTTCCATGACTCTGGACTCTTTCGTGAATTCGTGTTTGGACCAAAAATGATATGGGGCAAGGGATCATGAGATTCGAATCATTAAAATGAGCCCATCTGTCCACCATTAGATTAGTTTTTTTAAATTTTATCGATTAGGAAAAATAGATGCATGAAAGTTAGTTTTTAATATTGGCATGAGGTATAGATATGAATATAAATAAAAGATGCACATGTCGATTTAAGAATATTCGTGTCGTCTTGATGGATGTTCTTGTGCCTGTTTCATTTCGTAATCGCTTAAATAGATAAATAACCCTTTTCCACACTTGATGAGAATGCTGGATTATATTAATCAATTGACTCAAACTAACTCAGAGAAACGACTTTATTTGTGATAAAAACAAAGTAATATTTTCTCTTACAGAGAAAATAAGAATTAAACCAACAAAATATAAATATAATAATATAAATTAAAATATAACAGTTATATTCAAACAACAGGAGGAATCAATTTAATTCGAACAGATAATAACCAAATGACCAAATGCCTATTATCTAGGTCTGAAAAATGAGAATTAATATTCTTTTATTCCAAATTCAAGTGAAAGAGCGAGCTTTCGCTGTACAACTCATGCGTAAATCCATTATATTAGCTTGACGAAAGACGTTTAAATTCTGAAACCAATCGACTCTTTTTGAGTCTACTCTCCGAGTTGACTCTTTAATAAGAGTCTGAGTTAATGAGTTAACTCACTGGATAGAGTCACATTGCCCAACTCTAGTGCCCACACCGCGCTAGGCGCGTTCTTGTGTCTATTAGTTTCTGCGCACCACAGAAAGACCGGGCATAACTGCACGCGCTTGCTAATACGACTGGGCGTTTAGTACTGGTTCAAACGTAATGTGAAAATTGTTTAGAATAAGACAGATCAAAACGGAAGTATAATATGATTCTGGTGGATAAACATCAATAAAAGTCTAGGATCTTAAATAAATAGCATATATTAAATATATATATGTTGCTAGATTCTCTTTCCATGGAAAAAGAACCTAGCAACATTTTAAACTGTTTGGACATAAAGATTACAAAGACAACAGATTCGCTTAAATTTGATACATATAGGAAACCAACAACAACAGGTGCAATAATTCATAAAGACTCTAACCAATCTAGGCAAGTAAAACTTTCCGCTTTTCATAGTTTCATCCATAGACTTTTCAGCTTTCCCTTGACTCCGCGAGTTTCCAAAAAGAAGTATCCATTATCAAACAGATTGCAATTAATAACGGTTATAGGATCGCTTTGATTGACAAATTAATAAAGAAAAAACAGAAGAACCTTTTAATTAAACAATTTTATAACCCTACATTAGAATTAGAAAAGGAGCCCTTTAAATGTATCAATTATATTCCGAAAATTACAGATAAAATTTCAACAAATTAAATAAATTTGGCTGTAAAACAATTCAGGTTAATAAGAATAATCTAGGGAGAAGACTAATAAACAATAAATACGAAATTGACAAACAATCAAAATCTGGTGTTTACAAAAAAAAATTGTGAACTGTGAAGCTGTATACGAAGGACAAACTGGTCGAAACTTAAATATTAGGATTAAATAACACAAAAAATCGATTATACATAATATTGAAAACTCAGGCTTAGCAAAACATTGTATAGAAAATAACCTTTTATAGATACGAATAATGTCAAACTTTTACACACGGAAACAAAAATCAAAAGCCTGAACCTTTTGGAGTATCTAGAAATCCAAAAGTCACAAAAAACAGACGTTTTAAATACCAACGACCAACTGACCTGCTCTTTAAACACCTACATAATTGACACTGCAATAAAAACAAAATACCGTCAGGCGGTTTAGTAGGGTCACGGTATAAATAAGTATATACGGTAGGTTCACTAGAGACAAATTTCCAATTTCGCCGACAGTTTTTACCTTCGAAGCGAATCCGGATTAATCTCGTTCGCGACCAGCAGTGGCTACACTACGAGGGAGAATTTACGGTCAGTGTGCAAACCAAAGACATATGTTGTGGTGCAAACGCCTTGCTATTCTGTACTGTTAGGTCGCGTTGAATTAAACAATGGCGAGATATTGTTGTGCGGATAATTGAATTATAAAAGTGGGTGAAGGATTATCATTTTTTTAGATGCCCCAAAGACCCTATCAGGTAAGAATTATAATAATTTTTTAATAATATGCAGTTTTTCAATTACACGTATAATCGGTTTAACAAATATGTCTATATTAAAATTCTGTTATTTACCTAAATTTGGATAAAGACAATAGTGAGAAAAGAAAACAAGTACGGCAAAAATAAAATGCCCGTCACCACTAGCGTGTTTATGTTTTAATAATTGCGAATTTTTCACATGACCTTTTGTGTTTTTAAAACAACTCTTATATTTTAACATTGAAAATGTTTCTATTATCCTAGTAGGTATAGGGCCTCAAATCGTGAAAAAGTGCATGCTACATTTGACACATGACATCATACGCGTGAGGGATCGTGTTAGTTTATTTCCTTAAACTTAAATTTGATTTATGGTATCGGAATCGATTAAAATGACTAATATGAATTGGAACTAACTAAAACTAACCGAAAGTTGATTGAATGATTAACCAAAACTCGCCAAAAGTAACCAATATGGGCTTAAACGTACCGGTACAGGTTATAAAAATTAAATTAAGCTAAAACTAACCAAAACGAACGGAATTTTAACGACTAACCAAAACTAACCAAAAACATTAAATTTGATTATAGCCTATCGGAACCGATTCAAATGACTAAAATAAATTGGAATTAACTGAAAGTAACCGAAAGTTGATTGAAAAACTAACCAAAACTAACTAAAAGCACCAAAAAGGGCTAAAACTTATCGGAACAGATTAAAAATATTAAAGTAAGTTGAAACTAAACCAAAGTAATCGAATTTTGGCGACTGACATAATTTAACCAAAAACATTTAAATTGGTTATAATGTATCGGAACCGCTTCAAATGAGTAAAATAAATTGGAGCTACCTAACTGAAAGTAAACGAAAGCTGATTGAATGACTAACCAAAAGTAACTAAAAGCACCGAAACCGGCTAAAACGTATCGTAATAGATTAAAAATATTGCAGTAAGATAAAATTAACCCAAATTAACTGAATTTTGGCGACTAACCTAAACTAACCAAAAACAGTAAAATTGGTAATAACGCATTGGAACCGGTTCAAATGACTATAATAAATAGGAACTAACTGAAATTAACCGAAAGTTGATTGAACGACTAAACAAAACTAACCAAAAGTATCCAAAAAAGCGAAAGCATAAATCAAAACAGATTAAAAATATTAAAGTAAGTTGAAACTCACTTAAATTAGCCGAATTTCGGCGACTAACTAAAATTAACCAGAAACATTAAAATTAATTATACTCGTAACATATTGGAACAGGTTCAAATTCTAAAATAAATAAAAACCAACTAAAACTAACAGAAAGCTGATTGAATGACTAACTAAAACTAATCAAAAGTAACCAAAAGCACTAAAACGTATCGGAATAGGTTACAAAAAATAAAGTAAGTTAAAACTAACCAAAACGAGCAGAACTTTGGCCACTAACCAAAAGTAACGAAAAACACTAAATTTGATTATAATGTATCGGAGTCGGTTCAAATGACTAAAATAAATTGGATCTAACTGAGACTAACCTAAAATTAATTAAACGGCTAACCAAAACTAACTAAAAGTAACCAAAAGCGCAAAAACGGGCTAAAACAATTCGGAACAGGTTAGAAATATTATCTACAGCAACGTCATGGCTAGTTATATATTAATAGACTTTCCTATCTACAAGTGGAGGATATTTTTTTAGGTTTTCATATCCGCACCTTTTTTATTTTTTTATAATTATGTTAAAAAATTTATAATGTTAAAAAAGCATTTCTTTAATTAAATATATTTTAAACACTCGTGTTTGTATTTCTACTTTTTTAAACTCTGCTTTTAAAAACTATTCGAATTACACAAATCACATGTTTGCGTTTTTATTCATCATTTTCAATGTCCTCCCGGTTGCATCTTTGCGAAGGACTGTGAATTTTTCAATAAATTAAGCTGGTTTTAGACTATTGTTAAGAAGTTACGGCTGTAAGGTATATAATTTGATTTTCGGTTTAGTTTATTATATTATACAATTCCACATTCGATTTTTGTTCAGATGTGAACAGTGGAAGTAACGGTATGCAACTCGACTAGTTTTTACAGAAAATAAAAATTAATTCGATCCGTCTCTTAATCCCCGATCTAGCGCGGTTAGTTTCATTTAGTATCAACATATTTAAGTCATTTGAACCGGTTCCGATACGTTATAATCAATGGTAATGGATTGGGTGAGTTTTGGTTAGTTGTTCACCCAACTTTCGGTTAGTTTCACTTATTTTATTCATTTGAGCCAGTTATGAAACGTTATAATCAATTTTAATAGATTTGGTTAGTTTGGTTAGTCGTCCAATCACTTCCCGTTAGTTTCGCTTATAGTCTCAACTTACTTTACTTGTTTGAGCCGGTTCCGATACGTTATAATAATTTTTTCATAAACCGTCTCGTGACGTTCAGGAAAAATTTCCGTGTCGTGATGCGACTTTGAAAAATCACTCGCACCACAGAGGTATTCATTTGAACCGGCTCCGACACGTTGTAATAAAATTTAATGTTTTTGATTAGTTTTGGTTAGCCGCGAAAATTCGGTTTGTTTTGTTTAGTTTTAACTTACTTTAATTTGTGTAACCTATTTTAGCACGTTTTGGTGCTTTTGTTTACTTTTAGTTAGTTTTGTTTGGTCACTCAATCAACTGTCGGTTAGTTTCAGTTAATTTTAATTTATTTTAGTCGTTTGAACCCAAAGACATCTCTTTTTTTATATGTCTTTGTTTGAACCGGTTCCGATACGTTTAACCAATTTTAATGTTTTTGGTTAGTCGCTAATATTCAGTTAATTTGGTTTATTTTTAAATTACATACTTTAATATTTTTAATCTGTTCCGATACGTTTTAGCACTCTTTGGTGTTTTTTGTTACTTTTGGTTAATTTTGGTTAGTCGTTCAATCAACTTTCGGTCAATTTCAATTAGCTTATTTTAGTCATTTGAACCGGTGCCGATGCCGGTACGTTATAACCAATTTTTACGTTTTTGGTTAATTTTTGTTAGTCGCCAATATTCGGTTAATTTGGATCAGTTTTAACTTACTTTAATGTTTTAAACTATTCCGATACGCTGTAGCCCTTTTTAGTGCTTTTGGCTAGTTTTGGTTAGTCGCTCAATAAACTTTTAATTAATTTCAGTTAGTTTTAATTTATTTTAGTCTCTTGAACCGACTCCGATACGTTACAATCAAATTTAATGTTTTCGGTTAGTTTCGGTTAGTCGCCAAAATTCGGTTCATTTAAGTTAATTTTAACTCACTTTAATATTTTTAATTTGCCCGATACGGTTTAGCCCTTTTTGGTGCTTTTGGTTAGTTAGTTGTTCAATCAACTTTCGGTTAGTTTCAGTTAGTTCCAATTTATTTTAGTAATTTGAACCGGAACCGATACGTTATAACCGATTTTAATGTATTTGGTTAGTTTTGGCTAGCTGCAAAAGTTCGGTTAATTTGTGTTAGTTTTAACTTACTTTAATTTTTTTTTAATCTGTTCCGATACATTTTAGTTCTTTTTGGTGCTTTTGATTACTTTTGGTTAATTTGGGTTAGTAGTTCATCACGCATATGACATCATGTGTGGCAAATGTAGCATGCACTTTTTCGTAATATGATGCTCCATAACAGGAAAACAGAAATATTTTAAATGTTAAAAGTACTACGGCAGACGTAGCGCGATGAGAGAAATTCTCACAAATGCAGCCAATCACTTGAGAAATGCACCCGGTTAATTGGCCATGTTAAAGAAACTGACGAAAACTGACGATTTCGCAGAAAATGTGAGAGAAATACTCGTAGCGCGAGTGATGAAGTGATAAGACCTTTAAGAAGCTATAAATTTAGTTTACTAGCTTAATATGTCCTTTTTTATATTTAAATTCCCATAACATATGTCAAGTACTTTGAACCTTCTGCCAGAGTACAACTAAAATAACGAGTGTGCTCACCGCGCATCTTTCAATTCATAAATTGGCTCGGCGTTGTATGTCCTTGACAGCTGGCGGTTGAAGCGAATGCGCGTTTTAGCCATAGACGTAGTTAAGAACAATGTTTGAATTTCACCAATTTATTGAGGTTGAATGTGTTTTATATTTTTCCCCGTTTTTGTAATTAATATGTATTATTATTATATTCAATATTGCTTTTAGCATTTTAGAATAAATAAAAATATCATTCGTATTTATATTGAGCGATGGTCATATTAAAGTCGAAATAAAAGCTGTATTTATGCAAAACATAAATAATGAAAAAGAACTTACGCATAAATCATGAAAAAGAACTTAATGAACCTAAAACTTAAATCATTATGAGGTAAATTTATATTAAAAAAACAAGTGTTATAAAAGGGCTACATTATAAAATCATGTGTATAAAAATACATCATTATGTATTAACAAATTTATTCAAAACTAAAGAGGTTTGTACACAGGCATTAGTAGAGGTTGACGGAACAAAACACTATCCCTTCGTAGCAATTTCCTTTTCATCGTTCTCTCGAACGTGTTCTCTTCAAAATGTTTGCCACACACTCTATGACTTTTGTGAAGAGTCCCTACTTTATTTAACAAATCTTCAAGGCCACAATCAAGAAGCCAAATTTTGCTCTGAAATCAAGTACATATTTTCAAAACTTCCATGATAAAACTACTTCATAACTAAAAGAATAATAAATTAAGGAAACATATATCATAATTATCTACTTAGCATCTGTTAAGATCGGATGAGAAGGTGGCAATATAATCAACTATTACTCTAGTGTAAATAACACCGTTGAATTAGCAATAAAAAACTGGGAAAAGTGCGAGAAGATTAAAACCTATATATAAAAGAATTTAAATAGAAACACTACTATTGATATCAACCTCAAACACCCCAAGTTTCAAACTTGAGATAAATCGGTTGATAAATAGCAAAGTTTGCCATTTTGGATTCGCCATTTATTTATTTTTTATTTATTTCCAAAATAAATGGGCAAGCCCAATTACAAATTTAATATATAGATAAGTACAAGTTAGCAATCTTACAACTAAAAATAAAATCAACGAACAATGGATGTAAAGGATTTCACTTAAAATTAAACATGTGGACAGTTATTAAAAACAAAACAAAACAAAAATGGACAGAATTAAAACTCAATAATAAACAGATTATAGATAAAAATTTGAATAAAAATACAAATACAATACAAAGCAGGAGCAAATAGTGATGAAAGAGCTTTAAAATGTCAATAAAAGGTAGCACCATATTTATTATTACACATGAGTTAAGGTTAAATAGTATAAGTAGTCAATAGTATTTACTTAATGCAATATCTTATTTCAAATGAGACCTGACCCGAGCCACAGACGATGTACACACATCAACCTCAAACTCATTAGCATATCTCAGTGCCCTGTCGATTGAGCTGTGCTTCCCATATGTGGTTCTGTGAAAACCAACAGCAAAAGACCTCACCTCCCTCAAGCTCCTACCAGGAACCCTAATATTTATCAAGGACAATAAGTCCTGACATTCCATTGCACCTCTCAAAAGTTTAATGACAAGCAGCTGGTCGAAAAACTTCCGACGTTCATGTGAAGACCCGAGGGCAAGAAGATCTGCAATTTCTGAATAATTCAGTTCATCCTAGCCTATATTTAGTTTGAAACCAACATATTTAACAATCTCGAATTTTTGCTTAAAAAATTATTACAGTATTGTCACCGGAACCCTGTTTGCACCGTGATCATATGTAATTTTCCGTTTAAAAATACTCAGAAGTTCAATCGCAATTAACAAATATTCCATTTAAATCTTAAAGTTGATATCTGTCAATTTTTTTTGTATTATATAAATTGTAACCAGGAAAACGTGCTTCGAAATGAAAAAAATTTACTCGTCCATATAACTTTCCGAAAAATTCAATTTGTAATAAAATTATTTACTTGTTTTACATTCTCTACAAAAACATTACACATAATACATACCTTTTGAGGTCTATAGGAAAGGTATAAAACTGCTTCGTTGAGTTGTAACTTTTGTTATTACAGCCTTAACTGCAGCAAACGGGACCGGTTTTCTTTTTCGCCCTTTGCATTTCGGTATAAAAGTTATACAAAATTAATATGAAAACAACATGCAGCACTTCACAAAAGGGCAACTACATACTACACGATACATTTTCAATAGAGAATAGCTCTTTTGCCATCACTGCCGCGTCAGAATTGTACTCTGACCGCATCTTCTACTGCACTGGTCAAGTCAGATGAGAATCTCATCTGACATTTGCGACAAGGTCATGCGTCGCTTGGGATAACAACAAGCGGGAGTACGCCTACTCGTTTTTTTTATTGTACTCTGCTTCTGCTTTGTACATGTTTTAATAGATAAATCAAGTTACAAACTGTCGAATAAATTATTTTAATTGGTATTACCTTTATTTATAATGTTTTTGAATTTAGTATACGTTACTATTTTATGTAACTTTATTACATAGTTTTATTCATTTGAATCACGTATTAAAAATTACCTTATTCGTTCTTTGAAATATCGTGTATCAAATAATAACCGAGGAAATAATTTTGCATTAGCCAATACTTTTTGAATCTCCCCTCACAGACTGCTCGCTGCTGCAGGTAGAGTAAAAACTAATTTTTTACCGTGCTGCGGCTTTTGCGTTGGATCCAAAAACATCAAACGATTTTTGCTGAGTGAATCTACTCGATATTATTTGGTAAATTGGTATACCAATTTTGAAGTTTAGTATACAACTACTCTTGATAAATGCCTCATCAAGCCGAAACATATGTGAACTAATTATCCCTAGTATTATTATTCAACGATGTTTCACAAGGATATACCGCCGGAACTATTCATTGTAAAAAATCATCTACCTACCTTCCCTTCTTCAATAGTAGGTCATCCGATGATAGTCAGTCTTGACTCATTACCAAGGCACAGCTAGAATTTATTGAAAGTTTAAATTTGTTTCCCGTAGAAAACATCCACAAAGTAATTTACCTTAAACCAATGTCCAGCGGAAATCAAAATACAATCAATATCACAGGACAAATGCAATCTTTAAATAATGATTCTAAAATAACTTGCCCCAAAAATAAAAAATACCCAACTACACGTTCATGTTTTGATGTTGTCACACAACTCGAAAATCAAATCAAGTGGAGATTAACTATTGATATGCTTTATGCCATGATAGCGCGATATTTGACCATATAATTAAGTATTCACATTTAAAACAGATTTATTTGAACATCTGATGGTGATGAGATAAATTGTTCATTATAAATTAAGTTTGCATCTACTTCCGATAAATTTGTACTGCAGAAATTGGTCATAGAGATCTAAATTAATATTACCGTTAGTTTCTGCTTATGCTAAATGATGGAGTGGAGACAGTTTAAATATATTATCGTCCTGGTCTGGCGTGGCGCCTTTACTTTAGATATGGATATGGATAAAACTGCATAGAATAAGTAATTATTACTTTTTCAATTTTAGGAAAAAGTTACGGTCAAATTTTGAACTGTAACAAACTCCAATAACGTATTGTTCTTCAGATACCGAGACATCATATGTAGAAAAAATTGGGGAAGATAAGCACGGAAATTTTCCTGTGATGCCTCAAATAAACAGATAACGATTTTAGCGCCAAACTTTATGGAATCGTAAAAACATTGAGGAAAAAGTTATTAAACGATAAAGTGTTTAGATAATATTGCGGGACAATTATTTTTACACAATTCTATATTATTGTTTGGAAAGATGCATATTTTTATATAGGCTAACTAAATGCAAGCTAGTCGTATCAGAAATAACCTACTCGGATACGAAACAGGTAAAAATGTCCATAGATTTTTATGTGATATTTTATCATTACGTTATTGCATCCAATAGCAAACTAATATATCCAGATTCATTACCATATATTTATAAGAAAGCCCTTTTGAATGTACCTAGAATTATTGTTTGCAAAGGCACTTATATAATGAAAATGAGGCTCATGTTGTTCACAGAGAAAATCGTTATAATAGGGCAAGTTGGGTGCTTGGTGCTTGCAAATATTAACGCTAAAACCTTTACCTAGATACAAATCTCATGATCGCAAAAAAGATTAAATCTGTAGTGCTTGTCACTCTTATTAGGCAAATAATGCAAACATGCATCAGCGCCTTGTAAAAAAACAAATATTTATTATATTAAGAGAAAAAGTGCCAATTGGTTGCTATAATTTAAAATTCTATTGGCTAAGACTTATTATTATTATTTCTAAATTGCAATAAAATACCTAGATGTTCGGAGCATATTTTAATGGCGCTACCCTACGTTGCAAAATAAAAGATTATATACAGGGTGGCCCATCGAAAACGTACCGCAAGGCATAACTGCCAGGGGAAAATTCTTTAGAAAAAATGCAAAAACACGTCAAGTTTGTTTGTCAGGGGGGCAACTTTTGACTCCAAAACTATCGTAAAATGCTCAACCCCTAAGCGGGGCGAGGGCGTCATCCTTCAATTTTTTTTAAATATGAATGGGGGTCTCATTGAAAAGGGCGTTTAACTCTCTATACATTCCTGCTTTGCTTTTCAAAATCGGTCCGCCCGTTTTGAAAATATAGAGCTTTGAAATGTCAATAATACGTTTTTCCGAAATTATTCAATAAACAAAAATTGCTCATAAAGAATTCGCTATTTTTGCCGATTTGCAGATTTAGTTCCGCACGTTTTAGTGAGTAAACAATTTTTTTTACTGCTAACCTGAGAAAACATCAAAAATTCAGATAGGTGCGGTGCTAGCTAGGTAGCTGTCTTGTGAATTTTGGGTTGAAGTATTTCAAAATTATTGAACATTTTAAATTCATCAATTATGGTGTACTCAATTCCAGAAAGAGTAGAAATAATTGAGCTTTATTTTAAAAATAATGAATGTGGAAATCGGGTCGCAGAGCTATTTAACCAACGGCATCCTGATAAACATGTTTCTGGGAAAATTGTTCGCGAATTGGTGACAAAATTTCGTGAAACTGGTTCCGTTCAGAATAAAAAGAAGCAGATTGAAAATCCGGTACTAAATGAACCTATTGAGGTAGCAATATTGGGGAATATTGTACTGGATAATACGTCGAGTACAAAGTACAAGACAATTGGCCAGTGCAACGGGCGTGTGTCGTACCAGTCTCCAGCGTGTATTAAAAAAGTACAAGTTCCATCCCTATAAGATTCGGTTAATGCAAGAACTAAATGAAGATGACTTTGATCGTCGTTTGCAATTTTGCGAAATTATGAGTGAACGAGCAATTAATAAGTGTACTTTCTCTTTGAACGGTTTAGTCAATTGACATAATTGTCGTTTCTGGGCTGATACCAATCCAAGGGTTTTTCACGAGGTATATACACAACACCCTCAAAAGTTAAATGTATGGGCTGCATGGCATTTTTGGAGATTCTCTTTTCGGTTCTTTTCTCCTTCCTGGAAATTTAACAGGTGATATATACCTGGATTTGCTCGAAAATACCATCGACCCAGCTCTAACGAATATTATAGAGAATTACCCTGCATACATTGAAGAGGAATTAATATTTCAACGAGACGGAGCTCCTCCACATTACTCGTAAAATGTGAGAAATTATTTAATCATTATGTTTCCAGGTCGCTGGTTGGACGAAGGGGTGCAATTGAGTGGCCTCGTTGGTTACCGGACTTAAGTCCTTTAGATTTTTTTATGGAGACATATAAAAAAAACAAAGCTTATATCACTCCACCTGCCACATTGGAATACTTGCGAGGACGAATCATTACCGTATGTCGCAAAGTAACACCGCAAATCCTCCAGAACGTATGACAAAGGTTTGAAGATAACCTGTATCACTGTATGGAAGTTGGTGGCCAACATTTCCAGCATTTACTTGATTAACTCGATAGGTTTTGATGTACAATTAAATAAGTTTTTGAATAAGCATGTTGTTGACATTTCAAAGCTCCATATTTTCTAAACGAGTAGAACGATTTTCAAAAGCAAAGCAGGGATGTCTGGAGAATCAAAAGCCCTTTTTAATGAGGTATCACTTGATCCCCATTCCTATTTAAAAAAATTTGAAGGATGAAGCCCCCGCTTAGGGGGTTGAAGATTTTGCAATGATTTTTGAGTCAAAAGTTGTCCCCTGACAAACAAACTTGACGTGTTTTTGCATTTTTTCGAAAGAATTTTCCCCTGGCAGTTATGCCTTGCGGTACGTTTTCGATGGGCCACTCTGCATATAAACTTCAACAAAAAATGGGTTTATTTTAATTTCCCTCTGACAAAGTTTAGATGGAAAGTAAAATTGTAATGTAATATTCTTGATGCTCTCTGGAATCTGTGCTATCACGTTACTGGAAAATATCCTTGTTAAGTGGCTGAGTGTGGTGCCAGGGGCATCAAAGCATGAACAAAAAGCAATCCAAGGTAGTTAAGGAATTCACCAAGAAAGTAAACAATTCTGTCTCAATTTCGCGGGGAACGTCAGTTATTTTAGCTTAGATTTTTAACACCGAGATGAATAAAGAGAGAAACAGAAACAACCTCCAATCTATTACGCTGGAAAATACTAAGAGACGCTGAAGAGAGGAATGATTTAAAATCAAATTATATATCCTTCCGCTACTTTGAACAGAACTACTATTCAAAACTTTTCTCCGGTTATGCTTTAAAGCAAACAATGTACAAAGTATAGACTTAATTAATAACGGATTACCGAATTGAACGATAGTTAAAAAGAGATTAGTTTGTGATTGAAAGTTATTTCAATAAAGCAAAAAAGTTAAATATGAGATAAAGATAGAGATAAATTTGGTAAATATTACAAAAAAAGGAAATACCAAAGCAAGGCCAAGGCTAAAGTTACCCTTAGAAGAAACTTCATCTTTAATAAAATCATATAACATAAACAATAAGTAGCGACACTGGAGAAAGATGCATAGGGTCTTCTATACCTCGAGTACTCGAATTAATTGTTTTCGACAAACAAAACTTAAGCACGCCCTATAAGTAAAGACCGTTGGTTTTCTTAGTTGGATTGCTTAACTAAAGTAAAAAATTAACTGTAATAATCAGGACCTTCTTTACGCCGTTGCAAAGTCTCAAGCCTTAGGTACCGCTAATTCTTTATGCCCTACAGGCAAAACATTCACCATAAAAACTGGTATACGCAAAGGTATTAGGCAAACGATATGCTTGACCACGCGTGTCCTTCTAATGTCCCAAGCATTAATTTACAAAATACGATTTCAGAGATAAAATGTGATTACTGGCAAGATAAGGTTATAGTAAATACGATTTCACGTTTAAAGTGGTTTACTCTAATTCAAAATAAAATGCCTCATAAAACCACTGGTGATCGTAAGCTCATATCGTAATAATATTAAAATCGAAAAATAACAAAAATAAAAATAATATACACTTAGAACTGAATCCGGATGGTTTTTCGAATGACAATTATTCGAACGACATTTCTTCGAATGGACAGTTCTTCGAAAAGACAATTCTTCGAATCGACAATTTTTTGAATGTGTAATTCTTCGAATGGAGCATTTTTCGAATCTTTAAATTAGTTTGGGTTAGCCCCTTCTACCGTTTTAGCAAAATTTCTGCATGGTGCGTGGTGTAGAAGGTAGCGTTCTTGCCTATCATTCCGGCGCTGCGGGTTCGATTCCCGTCGGTCGCGACAGATGTTTTGTTTATTGTTTTGTATTAATTTACCGTTTTTTCATAATTTTGGGTTGTTTGGGTTAGCCTTGGGTTAGTTTTGGTTAGAACTTGGTTAGTTCTTGTTGATTGAGTCCCCGTAGCGAGCGAAGCGAGCGGAGGACCATGCAAAACCCTAATAATTATATGTAAATAATATGTTTAATAAACAATTTTAATAAATTACGTTAAAATTATCTTTATGTTTTCTCTAATTTAATATTTTCGAAAAACCGTCATTTCGAATATTTGTCTTTTCGAAAAACTATCCGTTCGAATAATTATCCATTCGAATAATTGTCCATTCGAAAAACTGTCCTTCGAAGAACTGTCTTTCTGAAAATTGTCATTCGAAAAACAGTCCTAGATTCCTTAGAACACTTCCTCCTGTCGAGATCCGAGTCAATCTTTTGCGTTTTTCAAGTCACGGATTAAGGTCAAGTTCTCTGGAAAAATGTGAAATTGTTGGTTGCAGGCACTTATATCATGAAAAGGAGGCTCATGGTGTGGTTGGAAAGCAAAATAATAGCGCTTTTTACGAATCCTTGGGTAATGAAAGATAAGAGATGTATTTTCACAAATGTGTCATATAGCTAGATATCCAAATTTTAATTAGGCACTCTCAGCATCCCTATGAAATCTATACTTTTTAAAACACACGAAAAATGTTACGACAGGGCATAGATGCCCTATTACTATTTAAATTATTATTTGATACAAAGCCATTACGAAAATCACTTTGAAAACTGTCTTCTTAAACTCACTGCTGCTTATCGATTGCTGCAACTATAGAGTTTCAAAGGCGGTTAAGACGGAGTAAGAGGAACCAAATAGAGCTAAAGGCTAGAGAAGTGCCTCGAAATTAATTTAGACTTTCTTAGATATAGTGACGATTTATTAAAGCAATTTGCTTTTAATAGTTAGAGCTTGTCGCTGCATTATTCGATATAAACGACACGTTGCCGTTAGGCATTCTACCAAATCCCTTCGTGGAACGCTTCAAGATTTTAATTTTATTAGATTTTAATACAAACAACGCCAGAAAATCTTGAGGCGTTAATTTTAATGTGCAAGCATGGCTTCGTATTTTACGACACTATGAAAGTTATGGCGCTGAAATGCGAAATTTTAATCATGCCAGATTAATTCTGACATCTCGTTACTAGTATTATAATGAATAAGCAAGACTGTTTGACGAAAAAAAGACGTACATTTAATAATTTTGCATGTTTTTGGTTTATGTTTTCTTTCCGTTCTTTCAGCCCAAGCGAATCTTATCATAACTTTTTATTTCACTTCAACGAATTTTTTTTATAAAAAATTACTCAGATATGGGTTTTTACTTAGTATACAATCTTCTCTCTTCTTATGCAAGAACATGTAATTTTAAATGTGCACCAAATACAATGTAAGAAATTGTTTGCATTCGAAATCGATTATTTAGTAATAAGTTCATTGCACCCATGTAGTCGGTGTCAAAAAAAGTCTAAAATCATGTCGGATGGTAAATTATTGTCCATTAGTGATCCTTTTGCTGCAAACAACCGCGCTGAAGATTTTATATATAAAAACGTAAGAAATATTGAACATAACTCCAGTAACGTATTATTCTTCAGTTACCCAGACATCATCATGTAGAAAAAAAGGGCAAAACATGCAGAAAACGGCTTTAGCGCCAAACTTTATGGAGTCATAAAAGAACTAAATTTATTAAAAAATATGCAACGAAAAATAAAGTGTTTCGAAAATATTACAGGACAATTATTTTTACACAATTCTATATAGTAGAGTGCTACTTATAACTTATCTTGACTTCTGTGGGCACCTCGGGGTTACAAGCTGAAATTTTCACAGAATGAAGGCTTTATTATATTAATTCAAAATCCGAAGGTAATAAAAAATCATAACGGGCAAAAGGGCAGTATACCTAAAAATCGAGATTATTATATGAACGTGTAGGATATTAAATTATGAATGTTTTCATATATAATTCATCTACATTTTTGTACGAATTATATTTTTTATCCTTGCTTGAAATATGCAGATTACATTGGCCCTTACGGAAAAATAAATCAAAAAATTGAAATATCTCGCTTCGAACCTGGGCAAAATTTGATTGAAATATACTCATTTTTGTATTCACCTCGCATTCTCTCCGAAATGAAGGCTCAAATCAAAAATTTTTATTCTTGCAAAAAGTTTGCCTTAAGTATTTAGAATACATAGGTGCATGAATAAAATTTTTTTCTCTCAAATGGTAATGGAAAAATAGAATTAAATGTAAAAAAGTAATTTTCTTCAAGCAGCGACCGGCCGATCTCTCGCTTCCCGAGCACTCTAGTATCTCACTTTTCTTCATAGATCTGTCTCTCTCGCGCCTATTATACAATACAATAATTGCTTTTACACCATTACGGGTTAGAATACTAATAATAATAATAGCTATTATTAATTGAATAAAGTCAATGAAGACATTTTCGATTATACTAAAATTTGCTTTTCCTATACGTTGCTAGGTAATAAAGAAGTAGAAAACAAATCATATACTTAATGCAACTGCTATTAAAAAAA
>MU184271.1:28956-55192 GCA_016904865.1 Pissodes strobi | reverse complement strand
ATATATGCCTATAATTTCTACTCTTTTCATATTCTTTATTTTTATTACTGGAATTGATATACATAGGAATGAAAGACCAGGTAGATAAAAACGTTTTTATTGAAGATAAAAAAAACAAATAATACTGTTAAAAGGAAAACTTGCTAATTTCCGTTAAAAATCTATTTTTCGAAAATTTATTATCATTTACTATTGAGAGCCAAACCAAAAACAACAACTTAACATGCCAGGATTGCTAGATATCCTATTAAATGTAAACAGAAAGCTTCTTACAGCATAAATCCTACTACTAATCTAAAAAATTAACATGTCAACATTATTTAGCTCTTTTAAATACATCCAAATAACTGTTAAAATTAATTGGCTCTTGATACCTGAGCTTGGTGTTGAAATTAGGGTTGTCATGTTTAATTTTGAGAATTACAGGACACAGAGTTGAAAAAAGAAGGACAAACGGATATTAAGAAGGACATTTTTTATTAAACTCAACACTTCATAAAGTCTAATTTTTCTACATTACTTCAATCAATAATTGAGGACTTTTTGGTGTAAGAAAGGAATGGACGGATGAGTCACTTTTTTATTTAAATCTTTCCAGGAGGTCAAATGTAACTTAATTTTGAAAAAATAGTGACTCGTTTTGTTTCCCTTTTTGCTTGCACCAAGGGCCTTAATTAAACAAATCATTGATATTGTAGGTAACATTCTTATAAAACATAACATAATAATAAAATGATTTGGTTATTATTTTTTTAATGAAAAGGAATATTTATTATTGATTTTACAAAAGCTACTAAAAGCTCTTTCTTCTTAATTGCCATATTATAAAACTCTTTACCAGTTAAAATTTGGTTTAGTCTGCAGCTCTACTTTGACATCGTCAACTACAATCCGGTTAAAGGGCTGTCACTCCAGGCTGCATTGCATAATGAGAAAACTTTTAGAGTCGGTATTTGAGTCGTATGTTGAACAACATATTAAATACAATTTTAAGTTCATCATTCACAATAAATATGTTGCTCCATTTTTGGATTTTGGATAACAGATCCTTCCTCAGATAGAGCTTTATCAAGGGTATGGTTTATTATACAAAACTCTTTATACAAATTATCAAAATTAATGTCAATAGATAATTTAGTTACAATCCCTATAAGTGACTCAAAAGTAAAAGGGTTTTTTAGAGAAAAAATATTCAATTTAGAAGACAAATTGTTCTTCAAAAATCATATTTTAAGTCAAGATAATCAAGTAAATTTTTATAAAATTTTTAAAAGGGCCCCTTTATTTTATTTTGTTCATTAAGAGACATTTTTTTAGAAAATTTGTTTGCAAGAAAACCAAAGAATTTGCCATTTATCCTTTGACTAATTTTTTGTCTAGAATTTAAAATATCATAGACTTCGACACAAAGTAAATCGGCTTGTTCAAGCTTTTGTTTCATTTCAAAAATAATTCTCAGTGTTATGAAAACAATTTACAGAAAAAAAAACGCTGTAGGTCAACGGAAATATGTTCTTCCTGGTAGACGGAGAGGTAACTTTTTATTGCTGGAAAAATAGTCAGTAATGTTTCGATAGCTGGAAATAGACTCGGCCCGGGAGTGGGCACGCGCCTTAAAATAGTTTTTCTCCGATTGACAGCAAATATTAATTTTGCAGACACATATCAATCAGCAAAGTATTACTTTTCCTGCCTTGGCAGCAAAGTAAGTACTTTCCTGCCTAGGCAGCAAAATGATTAGTCTCCATGGGAATAAAACGTTTGACATAACTATAATTATTATGGACATATACATTTCCATAGCAACCAACCGTTCCAACAATTGGAATTTCTATAAAATTTTGTTTTAATTTATCACTGCAGGAAAGATAAAAAGATTGTGGGAATTGTAATAATTTACAAATATACAATATACATATATCATTATAAACAAACAAATATGTTCAACTCGGCAGCAAAGTAGATTGACTGCCTTAGCTGAATTCCTAGCCTCGCTACGCTCGGCTATGAACTATCAGCCGCGTCAGTCATTCTACTACTTTGCTGCCTCGTTGGCTGCCTAGTAAAACAAATTACTATTTCCACCTTTCACTGTGCCATCCAATTTTTATATTAGCACCTAATTAAAATAGAACCCTGTAAATTTTAAATACAAATACAATAATACAAACAAGTAGCGTAGCAGTTTAACGAAAGAGGGCGGTGGGGGTAGAGGTGACTGGAACCGAGCTCCGTGGTCGCTGTGAGTGAAATTCCCAAGAAGAATAATTTGAGCATTCATAGAATCCAGGACATTGGGCATGCTGGAAGAGGTCTTCGCAGAATACTGGAATCTGAGGCTCAAATCCAGGACACCTGACAACTCTAGTTGAAATGTGAGTTACTTACATTTATCAACTATTACTTATCTAACACTTGACTTTACCCTTGCTTTATAATACAATCTTATTTTATTGGCCTTTAACTAAAACTAATTTTGTAAATTTACTTCGCACAGAGTCCACTTGTGGGTTTTACTTTTTACAATAAAATGAATTCTTACATTTATATAATTTGTACATACAGATTTTATTAAAAAGTATATATGGTCAACTTCATTTTCTAAAACATGAGTTTCTAAACACATAAAAACATTAGTTCCTAAAAAACTAGATACAATTCTGTTTGTGAGCGCTAGCACAAAATGTTTCCTATCCAAATTATTTTCATTTGTACTTAAATAATGCTCGGGTTTTAAGCAAATATTAATAACGTCATCTGAAGGATATGTAAGACCACCGTGAGTTTTAAATTGAATTAAAGAATTCAGAAAATCTGGTTTATTACCAATCAATGCTCTAACCCAAGTTTCACATTTTACTGTACGTTGTAATTTATGTGAAGCAAAACCAGCTATATATTGTACTATTTGCGAGGAACACGTACTTATAATGGAAGTATTCATGATATAATCATGATCCTTCCAAATAGATTCCAAACTTTCAGGAGGTTCACAAATGTCAATAAGATGAGATGAAGCCATATTTATTTGCTCTTCAGCGACTTACTTACTTTTAGCAACTTAGTGAAACAATTGCTTCCTTAGTTTTTTCTTCCGTGGGGAATCAGCAAGGGTATCAGTCTCGGCTGCTTCTGACGAGGTCGGTTCCGGACTTTCACAACGACTACTTTTTTTTTTCCTTGCAATAAGCAATAATAAATGATGATGGATAAGGCGGGCCAAATTCTGGGAACATCTACCGTAAAAATATCTGTGAAACAGGGATATCTCGGCCACTTGTCTGCAGTGTTCCAGATTATCCAGATCCCGGGTCAACTCCGAGCCACCGATGAGACGCAGAGCTCTCTTCTGAATGGGATCCAGTAGCTTTAGGGTGTGCTTTGGTGCGGCACTCCAGATGTGTGAGCAATCTTCTAAGCACGGTCTTATTTGCGCTTTGTAGAGCAAGAGCAGCTGCTGCGGTGTATACGTTTTTTTTTTTGTTGCGAAATAGCGCACCAAGTTTCTGCGAGGCTAATTTTTCGATGTAAGCAGCGTGATCGTGCCAGAACATATTGCTATTGACCGAGACACCCAGTAGTCCGATTGACGAGGATAAAGGAATGGTCGATCCTGTCATAATGACATCAGGGCCCGTCGTATTGGTTTTTTTTTTGTAAACGTGGCTGCTTGGGTTTTTGCTGCATTGAAATGGACCAATTTTCAGTCCCTTCAAGTTCAAACTTTCTCCAGATCTTTATTAATTGTTGTATCTGCTCTTGTCGCTGGTAAAGGTTTTTCTGATCTATATTGGGAGACAAGGGTATTGTTATCTGCAAAACTATAACAGGATTATTGGTTTCGGTCGGCAGGTCATTAATATAGATGAGGAACAGAGTTAGTGAAAGTAGCCCCCGCGTTAATAGTAAATGTGTCTGAGATGTGCCCATTAACTGCAACGTGCAGAGGTGGGTTTTTAAGGAAACTGGCAAGCCAGCTGCAGAGAGAAGCTGGCAGTCCGAAGGACGGCAGTTTATTGAGCAGTCCATCATGCTAAACTCTGTCGAATGTCTTCGAAATATCCAACGTAATCGCTCGAGATTCTCCGTAGTTCTCAATTGCCCTACTCCATATAGGAGTGACATAGGCCAATATATCGATCTCTCTTTGCGAAAGCCGTATTGCTTATCGTTAATTATGCTGTTGGTATCGAGGTACTTGATTATTTGCTGATTGATTACACGTTTCATGACTTTTTAGATTATTGGGAGCAAGGCAATTGGGCGAGTTTATCGGTGTCGTTTTCTTGCCTTTTTTGGAATAGGTTGCATTTGAGCAACTTTCCAAGAAGAAAGGTAAATCACTTTTCGATAACACAGAGAAAAAATGGGTCTTACTTCGTTGCTGCACTTCTTTAACATGATGGCAGGTATTCCGTCCGGTCCTGATGCTTTTAGCGTATCTAGTTCTTTGAGGATTTTACGAATATCACGGTGATGAAACTTAACTTCTGCCATGATAGTGTTAATGTTGGATATGGTGGCTGTAGTCACCGTGATACCGCGTTCGGCTGTTAAAAGTGGGAGAGTTTTTGTAAAGTTATTACCTACTGCCTTTGCTACCGATCAGAAATTCTTGGAGTCACTGGGAAATTGCAAAAGTTTGTTCCTTATCCATTGATTGTGTTTGTCCTTAGTCTCGTCAATCACACGTTTGCAATCGTTTCGTGCTTTGGCAAAATAATTGCGATTTTCAGCGGTCTGATTATGTTGCTAGTACTTGTAGGTATGATGTTACTTACCTACAGCTCTGTCGTATCTTCTGCCGAACCAGAGCCTTCCTTTTAATGATAACTTGATAGAATTTAGGATACAGAAAGAACATAGTTCCTAAAAAGTTATTGAACAAATAGTAGGTTTTTATCATGTCGTTTGAGGGCTTTTGGCCGACATTTTTCTTGAACGAATCAATGTCTTCTGAGCAGTATAGGACATGCGTAAAATGTCGGGTTGATGATTCATGGAAAGAGCCAAAAGTTTGAGATTGTATCATCAAATTCCAATGTTTACTATATAGATGCGCCCATCACTAGTCTACAGATGTTGGAGAATTTTATTTCTGGTATATTAATCGTTTATGCCGTAAGCATTTTCAATTTAGATATCAGTAATTAAGAATGTCTCTCGCAAACAGCTTTTAGTAGTTGATAATAGCATATTATTGGATAAATGTATCTATCTGTGAGATATTTATCTTGGCTTTTACAACGTTTTACCTTAGTCTGTGAATTCACCTAGATGCTGCTGATAAATTGAATCAGAGCTATTAGTGTAAGATCCTGAAAGATTGTTAAATGGATTATTAACTGTTATCATTTCTTATTGATGTGAAAATATTAGTTTAAGGCGTTACTAAAATGCAAATTAATTCATTTTTGTGAGGCTATAAAAATGATGCAGCTGAATATTATACATTTAAGAGTTTATAAGAATGCACATTTTATAATGTGTTAGGTACGGAGCCCTGGGCTCGTATGACATGCCAATACGGTCATAGCTATTTAGTTAGAATAAGTTAGTCCTATAGGGCTAACTTATTTTAACTTAGCTTTGACCGTATTGGCGTGTCATACGAGCCCAAGGTTCCGTAATTTTGCATGAAAAAAAGTTATTCACTTTGGGAGCAAAGACTAATAATTAGTCTTTTATTATGATACGTATAAGATATTTGGGAATTATTCACAAATATCTAATACGTATCATAATAAAATCAAGATGCCAATTCACTCTCACCCCTTCTTTCCTTGAAATTATGCATTATCATAAATCTAACACATTATAAAATGTGCGGTCCTATATTACACCAAATATCTTCCAAAATAGTGAATTGTTATTTTAAAAACTACAATCGCACAATTAAGTTACAAATTACTATTAAACCATTTTCTGCATAATTTAGGAGCATTGTTTACTCATAAAACACGTTCAATTCAAATCGTGTTTGAAATTTGCGATTAACACAATCGAAAAATCGCATTATAATCTAATCGGAATGTAGGGTTTGTGCCAAATCAAACTAGACTGAGTGGACAAATAAATTCCATAAACATTTTTGAAGGCTTTATATGGAAATAATGTGTGTATTAATGTTATGCATATCTATAGGGATTAGCCATTAAGCGACCGCTCTGAACTAATCCGACATCATGAGTGAATATAGAGTGAATATAGATACAGACAGGCATAATATATCAGTATCAGTACCAGAAGGAGTGACCCCCCCATCGGGGCTGGTACTTTGACCACCAATTGGACACGTTGTACCCCCAGCCCCTATTAGAGAACCTCCAGGATGCCAGTCATCCTTAAGAAACCCCGCATATCCTTCAGACTAACACGAAACACTGAGTCTGGCTCAATCAGCGTCACGCCAAAGATTATAAACCTTGCCCACGCGAAGGCGGGGCATGCTGTACGTAAATGGTATGGGGTCTCATTGTCGTCCATGCATCATCTACACTCCCCCTCCCCTACAATTCTCGGCAGAGTCAGGCGCATCTAAAACTATAGTACCCTGTGTAGAATCCTATAGGAGGCGCCATCGTTGGTAGACCCATTAACCCCCTCGACCCCTATTCTTGAAAGCAAGCGGAAGGAGCGGTCCCTGAGAGCTCCCGGTGAGTGTTCCCTCATTTAAGCTCCCCGATAGAAAAACACCGTGTTCTTGAAACACCGAACGCACCGGTGAGTGTCAGGGAGGGAGCATCATCGAGGAACAGCGTTGCCAGTTTGTTCAACCAATGAAATTGCAGAAAATTTTGACGGACTTCACACACATAACCTCATTAATGATGTCATTCCACAGCATTGCATTAAAATTTGCCATATTTATTTTAGGTATAAATAAATGTTTGAACTCACTTTACTTAAAACAAACAAACAGAACAACACAATTTTAGGTTAGGTTTCACATTTCTCTGAATCTCTAGTAAGAGAATTTCAAGTTCTCTTGGGAGTAGTTTCCTCCCCTAATATTTTTTCAAGAATATGGTGTTCTATATTTTTAAGAGAACCACGCCCACTTCTTCACTTCCCGAGAGTGAATTCCTCAATATAAGGACTCGTATTTCACCAACGCAAAGTGAAGCGAATACCTCAAAACCTAGTCGCTAACAAGGCCACAGGACCGGATGGCGTTCCCGCAATTATGCTTAAGAAATGTGTTGCTAAACAGCTCCACTATGCAAGCTTTTCTCCCTGTCATACAAGCTTTCCTGATGACTGGAAATGCGCCCAGGTGCAGCCAATCCCAAGGAAAGGTAAAACACATTTCCAAATAATTACCGTCCAATTGCCTTAGTTCCCGTCATGTCCAAATTCATGGAGAAATAGATCAATGACTAGCTCTTAAAATATCTCTAATCAGCAGGCATCATAAGTCAGTATGACTTCCGCAAGCACAGATCAACGGTAGATTTGACTTAGTGACCTACCTGTGGACCAAAGCCATCGAGAGCTATGGCGAATCTCGTGCAGTGGGTCTCGACGTATCCAATGCATTTGATAGGGTGTGGCATGACTGATTGTTAAGCAAATTGACAGGATATGAACTATGACCAGCACTGCTTCTATGGCTTTCCAATTTCTTAAGGGATCGAAGCATCCGGGTTGGTATTGATGGGCATCTCTCGGAGGAATTTAAAATCAATGTCGGAGTTCGTCAAGTGTGTATATTATCTCTCACACTGTTCCTGCTCTATATCAACGATCTCTTAGATAGGACAAAAAATCTATTTACAGCTTTGCATATGACAACACTCTTATATCCTCGTTCATGTCGCGGACTCCAATGCCCTCTGCTCGTTTCCAACACGAGCGAGAAAATCAGATTGCTGCTATCAGTGAAAATATGAACGTCATTGTGGAATGGGGTGAAGATAATAATGTCCAGTTTAACGCAGGAAAGACTCAAGCACCTGTCTTCTCAAAAAAGCAAACACTTCTGGACCTGACTTATCAAGGACAGGACAAATACTGAATTTGGTCTCATCCATAGCTAATATGTTTTGGCAAACCACGTTACCAAAATTGTCAAGGCAGCTGCACCAAAGCACTCTATAGAGCAAAAAGTAGTATACGCCTCATCAACTCTTAATATATAAGGCCTATCCCTGGAATATTGTTTCCATGTGTGGAGCTCGTCACCCAAAAACTTGCTTCAATATATTAGACTCAATAGAGAGGAGAGCAGTCTGTCTTGTGAATGATCCAGAGTTGACTAAAGACCTTGATAGCCTTGAACGTTTATTAGCGGTGAGTCGGTGAGCATTATGTCTAAATGTGCATTTAGTGATACATCGGTTCGCAATAAGCCAATGCTAACATGTGGTGGATACTGCAAAAAACGTTATCACGCGGAATGTGTGTCTGTCTCAACTGATGTAGTAACCGTTATAAGTTCGGTTCCTGGAGTGTTATGGAAGTGTGGGGCATGTGCCAATTTTGACGTTGGCGAATTGGAATCAAAACTGCAAAGTATGCTGATTAATAAATGTACAGAGCTAATGGTTTCATTCTCCGATAAATTGAAACAGTTTGTGAACCAAACGGTTGACTCAGCAATGCAACAGATAATTGAGAAAATTTCTAAGTCAAAACCAGTTGAAGATTATAATACCGGTACTACCTCATCGTACGCCGATGCTTTGAGCAGGCCAGGTAACTCCAGACTTATGGTGCTGCCAAAGAATCAACAGGACAATTCCCGAACTAAGAGGGATATTCTTCAGAGCATTGATCCTGCAGCAGAAAGTATTTCATTTACGAATGTTAAGACGGTATCGAATGGTGGGTTAATTCTGAGCACCTCGTCGAACAGCGCCAGTAAGTTTAAGGAGTTAGCTTCGGACAAGCTGTCTGACGACTACGAGGTTCGAGAGTTGCGATGAGTTCATCCGGCTGTAAGAATTGTTGGACTGTCGCAGGAATACGATGAAAAGACTTTAATAAATTTTATTACGCAAAATGATGAGATTTTTACTTCACTTTCTTCATGTAAATTAGTCAAAATATGGCCTACAAGAAAAAATAAGTATGTTTATCAGGCAGATTTGCAATTGGACCCAATTACTTTTAAAAAACTCATTGAAATTGGTAAGTTGATTGTAGGTCTAGATAACTGTTCGGTGTACGAGGCACTTTCAATTACACGCTGTTTTAAATGCAACAACTTTTATCATACATTCAAATTCTGCAAAAAGGCATTATCTTGTCCGCTGTGTTCTGGGTCACATGAAGTTAAGTATTGTAAGGCTGGGAAAGATCAGTATAAGTGCGTCAATTGTATTAATGTTAGACAGAAGGGAGAGTTGAATGTACCTTTTAATCATGCTGCTTGGGACTATAAGAATTGCTATGCATATAATCAAATCTTGGAGAGGGCCAAATCTGATATTTTTGGCAACTTTAAATAGCAATCACTGAATCAAATAGATGAAACCTGCTATATGTATGATGATTCGACTATTTTTTCCTCTGGTAGCGTAAATTTAAACTCAACACATTTCGGTATATCGCATTCTTTAGGTTGCGGAAATAAGATTGGCATATCCATTTATTATCAGAATGTCCGTGGCTTAAGAAGTAAAACAAGTGATCTTTTTAAATCGGTGTTGGTTTCGGATTTTGATATACTCGTATTTAAGGAAACCTGGCTAGGTTCGGATATTTTAAATACGGAACTTATTGATTCACGATATTCTTTGTACCGCGTTGATAGAAATTTTGTTCGACTAGGGCTTAGTAAGGGAGGAGGAGTATTAATAGCGATTAAAAATGAATTTAGTGTTTCAATTCATAAAATAAAAAATATTCCGGGTAGTATTAATATTTTCGGAGTGAAAGTATCAGTGAATAATTGTCTCTTTTACTTGTTTGTAACTTACATACCGCCCAATACCACCCTTGCGGATTATAATACGATGTTGGAAGAGATTAGTACATATGAATACCTATATAATTCTAGGTTTTTGTTTTTAGGGGATTTTAATTTACCGGATTTTATAGATACATCATTTGATAATTATAATGTAAATGATAAAACTTTATCTCTAATCGGCTTTATGCAGTTTTTGGACCTTGAACAGCATAATTTCTTGTGCAATGATAAAGATCGTCTGTTAGATTTGATTTTAAGCAATAATGATTTATTTCCGGGTAGGGTTGTAAGAGCAGCAGATGTGCTTTTACCCGAGGACTCTCACCATCCTGATTTGCTGCTGTCGTATAATTTGGGCCACCAGAAGGGATTATCTAAACAAGCAACAAATAATATTTTTTATAATTTTAAAAAAGCTGACTTCTTGGGCCTATATCAGTACATGTGTAATATTAATTGGGATTTCTTACACCGATTGACTGACGTTAATATAGCTTGTAACATGTTTTATACGGAAATATACACTGCTCTGGATAAATATGTACCAAAAACTTTAAAGCACAAAAGGATCTATCCTCCTTGGGTTACATCTAACATAATAAATAACATTAAAAAAAAGTTTAGAGCTTGGAAAAAATATAAAAAGTCAAATAGAGATGAAGATTACTTGTTGTTTCAGCAATTAAGAAGACAAATTAAGTTTGATGTGAGGGTTGCATATAAAAATTACTGCGCGACTACTGAAAATAGCATCGCCTTTAATCCGTCAAACTTCTGGCAGCTAATAAACTTAAAAAGAATTAATACAAAGTTGCCTGAATCCGTGAAACGGGGTGAAAAAGTGTTTAAAAACCATGCAGATATGGCAAATGCGTTTGCAAAATTTTTTCAAGAGTCGTACGTTGTGTCTGCAACAAATACTGTTTGTGACAGTGCGGCAAGTGATGTCACACATTCTATTGAAATTACTGGTGTGGATGAAAACATAGTACTGGATTGCTTGAGGAAAATGAAATCGAAAGCAATAGTAGGCCCAGATAAAATTCCATCATTCTTTCTCCGTGACTGTGCATGTGTGTTAGCCAAACCTCTTTCCATTCTTTTTAATATGTCTCTGCAGAATTCAACATTTCCAGATGAATGGAAGATGTCAAAAGTTATTCCTGTATTTAAAAAGGGAGAAAAACAATGTATAGAAAATTTCAGACCGGTGTGTATAATTAATAATTTCTCCGAATGTTTTGAAATGTTTCTTCATGAACACTTGTTTTTCCAATTAAAGAATCAATTTTTGATTCTCAGCATGGCTTTGTGAAGGGTAGATCAACAGTTTCAAATCTTTTCTGTTTTACGCAATTTGTCGCTGAGGCCATGGATAGAGGTTATCAAATAGATACAGTATATACGGAGTTTTCTAAAGCGTTCGACCGCCTTGACCACAGCATTTTACTTGGTGAACTCACTTCTTTTGGATTTTCAGACAAATTAATTTTGTATTTTAAGTCCTATCTTTCTGATAGGCAACAGGTAGTGGAATGTGGTGGTCAGTCGTCGGCGCCCTTTTATGTATCATCAGGGGTCCCTCAAGGGTCTATCTTGGGCCCTTTATTATTTAATATTTTTATAAATAGCATTGCGGGTAACAGTAAAATGCTTCTTTATGCAGACGATGCAAAAATATTTGCATATATTCAGAATGTGGATGATTGTGGTGTGCTGCAGATGGCAGTGGATAGGTTGACGGAATGGTGTAACAAATATAGGCTACCTCTAAACGTTAGTAAATGTAACGTAATGACCTTTACACTAAAAAGAAATAACGTACTGTACGAGTATAAGATTGATGGGGTGACTATTCCTCGGGTGGAAAGGTTTAGAGACTTGGGAGTAGTGTTTGATAGCAAGCTTTCTTTTGTCCCTCATGTAAATAATCTTGTGGCAGAGTGTTTTAGGTCACTTGGTTTTATTATAAGAAATTCTAAGACATTTTTAAGACCGGATACACTTAAATTACTCTACTACGCATTTGTACGATCTAAAATTGAGTACGCTTCTACTATATGGTCACCATATTATCAAAATCATATTGATAATTTGGAGCGAGTTCAGCGCCGCTTTCTAAAATATTTAAATTTTCGGACTGACGGTGAATATCCTGAAATCGGTTATGCACATCAAATTTTGCTACAAAAACACTCTTTTCATTCCCTAGAACATAGACGTTCAGTTGCTGACCTGAAGTTTCTATATAAAGTTTTGCATAATAGTGTGGAATGTAGTGAGATACTGAGCCGAATATGTTTTCTTGTACCTAGGGTTTCGGCTCGCCAATCACAAACGTTTTATAATCCTACACCGAGAACAAATGTTCGTAAATACTCGCCTTTATATAGAATGTGTGAAAGTTACAGTAAACATCGGGACAAATTTGATATATTCCATTGCACTCTGGCGCACATAAACATAAACGTATTATAGCTTGTCATTTAATGCAGGTATTGTGTTTATAATTAAGTTATTTTTAAGCATATTTTCTTATATTTTGTATAGGTTCTAGTTAACCCATTTGTTAATTGGTTTTTGTGACTGTGAAATGGGTTTATTTAAATAAATAAATAAATAAACATCGAAGAAAAGTGGCGGACCTCTTTATTCACTATCGATACTACTACGGAAGGTGTTCGAATGAGCTAGCTCTTATAATTCGGCCGAGAGTTGTGCCAAACCGAAACACCGGTCAGACACAAGCTGCTCATTAACATATAATTCAGTTGCGAATACCTAGGAGGTCGCTCTTACGGGACTTTTTTATCTGGAGGACTGCCTAGCTCTGGAATGGACTTCCGAGTAACGTCTTTCCCGAAAGCTACAATCTTCAGCGCTTCAAGTCCACCGTTTACCGTCTTCTCGAAGCCACGAATAATGAGTTATACAGCTGGTGAATGTGGAGGCAATACGGAAACTTTTGATATACTGAAATGTGACAGTGTTGTGATAAAGGCAAAAGCAGTATTTGCATTAGTGTACAAGAAAAGAGTGCCTCAAAAGGGTGTCACAGCCAGGAGACCAAAATAGGTGGCTTTTAGGTTTTGAGTTATCTAGTACTTTAATAACATAATTAAGTTATTTATTGGTCACATACTAATAAGTCAAAACTGAAAAAAAAAATTAACGTGTCATCATATAACACGCTACTAAAGTAAAACTTCTTCCTGTAAAGAACGTTGCATTGAAGCGCACTCACGGTTCAAGCGTAAAGAAGTTGCTCTTCAAAAATTATCACAAGTATAAGTTATAGAAAGACAGACAAAGATTATATAACGAAAATATTGAAAAATAGACAATTAGTTTGAAACCTTAAACTCTTTCTGTTGCCATTTGAAAGGCAAGGCTACATTAAAAAATGCTCTTGTTACTCGATCTCGTTTCCATTAAAAAAAGCAAATGATAATGACATAGCGGTTCTATCTACAATACCAAGTTTAAATGTTATTTCAGTCAAAAAAATACACATCAATCATTTTACATTAACTCATGTTACTTATATTACAAATGTAATTTAGTAAGTTTCAACGCTAGATGAAATAAGTGAAACATTAAAATCGGAAAGTACAAATTAAGGAAACCTTATTTATAAATCATGATATTTACCTTTTGCGTGTGTAAAACTCTTAAAGACATATCCGTTAGGCTATATAAGGGCGTTTTTAGCGTCGCAAGCTAGATTTGTGTACAAGCAAATATGCCTCAAAAACATTAATAATAAATGAGCTTCTCGCTTCGTAGCTAGAAAAATGAAAACTGCAATTAATTTCCCTGGTTTAAATTTGTCATAGTATAAGAGTGAGCTTTGAGTATTATTCAATAGCCAGATTTGATAAATGATGATGATACCTAAAATAGTAATATATCAGCAAGGAAAACAATCAAATAAACTATTCAAAGGGCGCTAAAAAAATCTTGTGGGAAATCGCTTTCAAGGCAATTGTTGATATTTTGCATATTGCGATGACACGTTTAAAAGTTCTCATAATGTAAAAGTGTTCTATCGGACTTTTAGCTTGTATTTCCAGCGTTTGATATGATTTTACACTTTTGTCTATTTATGCCTTTAATATAGTTAGTTCGTACTTATAGAAAGCTACTAAAAGTAGAATCTCAAATTAGAAGTCAGCTATTGTAATTTTGAAAAAAAGATTCAGATTTGCTATTATTGTGCTACATTATGTTAAAGGGTGAAGGCTGTGAACGTTATTAAATACAGCATTGCGATATTCTCCTTTCACTAGCCAATTTGTGTTATCGATATTCTCGCTACTTTACTTCTCGCAACCAACCTGCTTATCAGGTATATTCGTTTGGAGCGCCACTTAACAGAGGTACATAATCTTTTTTGAGAAAATTGATAGCCCTTCTCGCCTGAACACTCAAGGCGAGCAGGACGTTTTCCATATTGGAATTTATCATTGGTAATTTTGACCTTCAGGTCTAACCACCGCCTGATTGTGTCGCTGCAGTATTAAGCTAATTAAGTAGAATGTATATTTTCTAAAATTATCGGCCATATCGCCTATAAACGTGGTGTGATGAACTATGTGACCCCATTTTTTAAAGGTATGTTCGACACTTAAGATGGTCCTTCTGTGGAACAGAATTCCTTCTATGGGGTAGAATTTCCTCTGTGACGTAGAATTTCATGCTGACCTAGCTAATCCCGTATTTAGTTAGCAGTACCCCAAACAATATAGCTACGCAACAGACGGCGCCTGAAATGTGTTTAAAACGAGCCGAATAATGAGGCTGTTGGCTGCCGCGAGCCTCATTCGCTTCTTTCGCCGGCATCTCGTTCACTGGAAACAATATAGATAACGCTGCGAACAGCCTCAATTCGATACGCTGTTGCCATATCCACTGAATTGTAAGTAAATTTGAGTTTAAAAAGTAATAATAACTTATTAGGTACTTAAAAAGTAATATAACTTCTGATAATTTATTTTTGATCATATATTGCATGTCAAATTTTACCCAGTTCCTATTATAAAAAAGGCTGAAATATTGTACAAACCCCTGGCAATGCAAAAAAGGTGTTTATAATGAAAAGTGAGAGATTTTGAGAATTTCACGTTAATAGTTATTTATTACAGCAAAGAGCTATATTAAGTTTTACACTGACTATTTCACTAGAGTGTTTTTTACTGGTAAAACGTCATAGCAACTGCTCGTTTCCTACTGACAAAACTACTATCTGCCTGTTAATTGAGTGGTTTTTTTAGCGACAAAACTATGACAGGTCCATCAGAAAGGTGTCTGGTATAACTATTATTGTGAGTTTGACAAACGTCATTAAATAATAGGTTTGTTCTAGCAGCGATTTCAAACGGTTTCAAACCATACGGAGTTTGCGCATAACGATATAAGCGACGCAAACCTAATAATTGTACATTTAATTTTGATAACAAATAAATAAAGCTTCTGTTTGTTAATACGGTGCATTGTCTAGTTTTTCTCGTGAAATAGTCATGACGGATACCACTCGAGAAAAAATTGTGTAGACAAAATTATTCTCAAGGTTTTATTCAAGTTTGTTACTTGTTTATACCACAAATATCATTCGCGAAATTGCCAAGCAACAAATTTTCATACCTTTCGAAAATTTTCCCGACAAAATTTTTTCTCTTGTGATATTATATTTATATGAAAATTTCTTATATTCTTATCACAAAATAACGTGTAGTAATAGGTCTGAGCCGATGTAGTAAAGTCTACCTATATAGCAACAGGTGCATAGCTCGAATGGCGGAGAAATTTATGCAGTTCGCGCTGGCTATGGTTCGCACCTTGTCGTGCGGACTCGTGCATTCGTGGCGGGCTGGCTAGGTAGACAGGTCCGTACCGACACAACAAAAGGAGTGGAACCCCGTGTAATGAAAAAAAAATTAGTGATCGATCCCTGAAGAGCTATAAGGGGGATGAAAACACCCCTTTTTTGAAACTCTATAGGAAATAACTACGCTCTGAATATGAATAAAATAATCAAAATAATTGAGATCAAGCTTTGAGACTTGTAGGGATGAAAACACTCCCTTTTAAATCTGTACAAAAAATAATCGAGTAGATTGCAGACCGGTGGTTTTCGGGTGCGCTACGTCTGAATAAAAAATTAAATAATCTGGGATCAACATTTGACGAGTTGCGGAGATGAAAACACTTCATTTTGAATCTATACAGGAAATAATTTAAAAATGTGGTTCGAGTGTTTTTGAGTGCACTGGATCTGAATAAAATAATAAAAAAGTCGCAAATTAACCCCAGAATCATTGGGAAGATAGAAACATTTCCCTTTTAATTTACAGGAAATCCTTGAAAATATCACCGCGAGGATTTTCTAGTGGGCTAATTCTGAATTAAGTTAAAAACAACAGGATCAACACCTGTAAAGATTTAAGGGGATGAAAACGATCTGTTTTGAATCCACAGGATATAATCGAAGATTGCAATTCGGAAGTTTTGTCGTGATGTGGTAATGAAGAAAATCTGGGTACACCTTTAAAGAAAAAGAATGATAAAAACACCCCCTACCTCGAATCTCCCCCAGAATTAATTGCAAATTGCCCTACGGGAGTTATCGGTTGCGCTATATAAGGATTTTTTTAAATTACTGAACGGAACATGAATGTTTCTGAGCGAGGGTAGATATGAAAAAAAAGATGAAGAACTGTTTTATTTATGCATTTTCGAAGAAAAGATTCACCTTTACTTGTCCTAAAACGTTAAAAAATTATTAGTTTTCAGTAAAAGCTATACTGGACACACAAAAATGTAAAACATATTTTACATAACCTTATAAATAAAAGTTCTTTTCCCGCTGAAGTTACTTTTATTCTTGAGGTTTTTGTACTTTTTTAAAAATTTTGCATGTACGGTAATTTTTTTTTGCTAATTAATGATATTTTAACGTTTCGGGACAAGTTCCTATATTTGATTGATTGATGGATGACCGTGCATCGTTTAATTTATTATTAACGTTGCAAAATGTGAAAAAATTGTCAAAATCTGTTAACACATTTTTAGTTATATAGCATTAAAAATTGATTAGGTAGGTGTCTACCTACTTAAATGTTATGTTTGATTAGTTATCTAAGGTCAAATGACATGAATGTTAGTTTATAATATGATCTAAGCATGAATGCAAGGATTAGCAAAAACATATAGAGATACAGATATTTACCTTGGTAACGCATACATATTATACCTATATCGGGTGCTGTTCGTCGAAATTATCAAAGGGTCAATTACTGTTTTTCCTAATTTTATTATTATTTTAAGCAAAATACTATTAATTAGAAGTCGTGGAAGAGCATTAAAAAAAGCTTTGCTTAAATAATAAGTCCAAGCTTTTTCCAGTAAACCAGGTAAAAGTAAACCGTTGAAATAATTTCGCAAACTTTTAGTTTGCGAACCAGGTACATATTAATGATTGATAATAAAAACACCGTAGAAATAATAATAGTTTAAAATATTATATTCAAATGACATAGCTTTTTCATTTAATTTTCGAAAATTTTGTCTCTAAAATAATTAGTGTAGCCAAGAATTGACCCCATTGAAATTTACATAGGCTTTCGTACTCGCCCGACGATGTAACATCACAAATCGTAACCAAAAGTTTGCATTCTTGAAAAAGTTAACAGCAATATCAATGACGACCGATTACAATACAATCAATCTATCAATAAGTGATATAAATTACCTAATTAGTTTTATTAATATTAACCTCTACAACTACTTAAATCTTGAATGTTAATGCTATCTACTATTACTATATATACTTTAATAGAGACTGCGTTGTCCTAGCGATAATACTATTTTTAGCAACTATATTTTTACGTATCACACCGAAGAACGCATATCCTACACAATTCAGGATTTTTATATGGAAACCTAAACATTCTAACTCCATCACGCAGCTTAGATTTTCCACAATTGAAATATTTATATGTATTACCAGCCATGCTACAAAATGGAAAATATGTGTAGATATGAATGAGAATATTCCTGCTCACAGTCATAAAATAGTTTACCCAAAGATTTTCTTCACACCATCAAGCTTAACAGCAAGCCCATGCAAATGCTATTCAATATTTTTTATAGATCTTCCTTTCTTAATTATTATGCCTCTATAAGTATTTTTAGAAATGTAAATAAATATAAATTTTGCGGCTCCCGAAATGACCGGGAAACCCAGTCACCAGCAGTTGCACACAGCCACAAACAAATTAGTTGTTTGTGACATTGTGATACAGCTGCAGTTGGCTCCTCACTCGCGGATCGCGACAACCCTTCCATGAATTTGTTTCTTCCACCGCAAACAAATAATTAGCTACGCGCTATCCACGCATCCTATTATTTGAATCGAACGATATCGGCAACAGTGCAGAAACGGCGATCGGCTGCTGGGAGTAAATTTTCAGGGAAAATTAAATTTACGTCGCTCGCTGCGTGTAGTGCCATCTCTTTAAGTATGATAGAGATTCGGCGTTCGCCAGATCACTGTTTCATTTCTTGCCATTATGACCAGACGTCTGTTGCGTAGCTATATTGTTTGTTGCAGTACCGAGGCCTTTTTTGTCAGGGTGACGCAACCACATGGTGGAGACGTACTCCAGTGTCTACGAATCGATCCGAATCCAGTAAAAATGATTTTAATTTATTTAAGTACCTTAATTACTGTATATTTCCTATCGTCATATTAGATATATAGATTTGTAGCTAGGCAACTGTGGGTAGTTTGCCTAAATTTCCGTGTATTTTTTACCGTTTGTGTCATTTAAATTAATAAATATATAATCAACCGACTGTCGGTAATTTGCCTCAATTCCCATATACCGTACGTTATATACCATTTTAGTTAATGAATATATAATTATCGTATGTTTGTACCGTGATATATTATTTTAACAAATAATTATATAGTTAGGCAACTGTAGGTAGTTTGCCTAAATTATCGTGTATTTTTTACCGTTATGTATCATTTTAATTAATTAATATATAATTAAATGACTGTCGGTCATTTGCCTTAATTAGCGTATATAGCTCATCGTTAGATATCGTTTTAATTAATTAATTTATAATAAAACAAGTATAGGCCGTTTGACGTCTATTGTTTATATTCTCGTTAATTTTAGTTTCATTTATTGATCTAGCTATCTTGCTTATCGAGTTTACCTTTAAAAGGGACAATTAATTTTATCTTTTGTTAGTTAGGGATTTGATTTGGCTAGTGTTCGAATAGCTGATTGAGTAAATTTTTACTGTATTTGGCTGTAAAGCTCATGACAGTAATTTATTTCACATAACTGAAATTTACTAATTAAATTTGTTCCCTTGATATCGGAATCGACTTGAGCTCAATTCGTTTACCTATAGATATTTAACGGCTGTATATGTACATATTTATTTCACTGGTTATTTTATTGATTTGGTATTATTAAGGACTGTTTATTGGTTTACTGATATTGTCGCTGCCACGGGATTGATTTAGGCTAAGTTTGGTCAACAAGCATTTCATTTATGCCTGGATTTATTTACTGGCTATATCTGTATAATACGATTTATGTAATATTAAGGTTATAAGGAATAGCTTAACAAGCAGTATCTTATGCTGCTTTGATTTATTATTCTTGTAATGTCGGTAAAATACCTTACAAGAGAATCTTCTTATTAGTTTAAGAGCGTAACCATCACCTCAAATTGATTTGAAATAGAATTAGTTGTTCTGAAACAGTTGGTGTAAGCTTAAATTTTTAAATAATTAAGTTATTTGTAATCTTGATCTGTATTTTGGTCAATTTCAGTTAAAATAATAACTAATCTGTGTATTCATCAAAAATGTTCAAGGTTGTCTTACAGGGTATTTTTCTAAATTATATTACCCTATTTTTAAGGATCAATAATCATTGATAAATTTCTTGTAAAAAAAAATTAGTGGCGCCCTACCCCAACAGTCAAGATAGACCTACGCCTTAAAAAAAATTGGACACGCTAAGCGGCGTATGGACCGCAATTAGCAAATAAGGTTACATATTTGGCAACCAACCCTTAAGGCTGGTTACACGGTGTAGAAAAGTTGAAACAATACCGCTCTTTTTTACGATACATTGAAAAATAATTCAAATTTTTTATACTGAAAATGTTCTTGGAAAATATCGAACAAATGGTTCTTTGACAATATGTATGTTTTGTCGACGGTGGGCAAAATAATGAGCTTTTAAACATTTTGCTAACCAAAACTAATCCAAACTCAAGTAGATTTATTGGATTGTATATATGCAATTATATTTACTTATTAAAAAACATGTAATAGATTTAAAGAAGCAAGGATTTCTAATACATTGCCCTAGAAATAATTTTCAAAAAGTCTGTATCTGTTCACTTTTTAATACTTAAAATTAAAACTAAACACAAGTTAAATTTAGCGTGCACAAAGACTGTTCGGAGGGAAATCACCAAAACCATAAGGATAAGAGACGAACAACAAGGCTTCCGAAAAAACAGATCGACTATTGATGCAGTATTCATTGTCAAACAAATATCCGGAAAATCCCTGGAATTCAATTAACATGCGTGCATGTGCTTCGTCGATATGACCGAAGCTTTTGACAGAGTGGGCGTAAAAGACCCTGGAATTAATGAGAAGAAAAGGGCTAAACCATAGGCTACTTAATATAATATACGATATTAACACTCAATGCAGAACAAAAATCAGAGTAGAACATATCGCAACAGAAGATATACATGTAAACACAGGAATTAGACAGGGAGATTCACTCAGCCCCTTCATACTTAATTTGATAATGGATGAAATAATAGGAAATCTGCCCAGAGCAGCTGGATACAGAATGGGAAATACTTTCTTCCATGCTGTATGCTATGCTGACGACGCAGTTCTGATTGCAGATTCCGAAGAAAATCTCCAAAAATTACTTAATTCTTTTAATACCAAAGCAAAAGAACTAAATGTGCTCATCAACACCGATAAGACTCAATGCTTAGTAACATCAAAGGATGTAAGTTGGAAATCGAGTCCAAAATCGTCGAACAGGTAAACCATTTCAAATATTTGGGAGCAGATATAACGAGTCATGGAAATCTACTTCTCGAAGTAAGAGAGCGAACAATGAAAGCGGTTCGAATTTTGGGATGTTTGAGAGAAATTGTTTGAAAGAACAAATACCTCAATACGGAAAGCAATGTCAAGATATATAAAACAGCAGTAAGACCTATCATAACATACGCAGCACAAACAAGACCAGATACAAACAGAACTCTATAAATGATGAGAATAGTTGAAATGAAAACTCTGAGAAGTATACAAGGTAAAACACTATACGACAGAACACGAAATGAAGACATCAGACTACAATGTGGGATAGAGGACATAGGAAGGTGGGTGAGACAGAAACGAAGATTCTGGAACAAACATATAAAAAGAATAAAGGACAGCAGACTCGTCAAAAATGCAAAGTGGAGAATCCAGTAGGAAAGAGACCACAGGGAAGACCACCAAAACGTTGGATATAATGCTGGACTTCATCTTCCGGGGAGGAAGTGTTGGCAATGAACAGGCAGTAGCATATTAATATGTATCCATATTAGAAAGTAGAAGAAGAAGAAGAAGACAAGTTAAATGATGTAACAATAACTAGGTAAAAACATGTATATACAGGGTGTCAACGGCATAAATTGTAAAGAGGGAAAACTTGTTTATTGTCGACTTTACGCAAACAATTGTTCTGTAAAACTTCGAAAATCATAACCATACTTTTCTTTTGTGACTCAAAATTTTGAACTTTAAGTCTTTCAAGCTTGGGTTAGAAACGTATTTTCATATGAATTTAGTAGGGTGTGGCATGACGGATTGTTAAGTAAATTGACAGCATACGGACTACTATCAGCATTGCTACTATGGCTTTCCAATTTCTTAAGGTATCGAGGAATCCGAGTTGGTATTGATGGACATCTCTCGGAGGAATTTAAAATCAATGTTGGAGTTCCTCAACGGTGTATATTATCTCCCACACTGATCCTGCTCTATATCAACGATCTGTTAGACAGGACTATTTGTATTTACGGCTTTGCAGATGACAGCACGGTTATATCTTCATTCATGTCGCGGACTCCAACGACAGCTGCTCATTCCCAAGCCATCCAGCGAGAAAATCAAAATGCTGCCATCAATGAGGATATGAACGCCATCGTGGAATGGGGTGAGGAAAACAATGTCCAGTTTAAGGCAGGAAATACTTAAGCAGCTGTTTTATCAAGAAAAGCAAGCACTGCAGGACCTGACTTATCAATGACAGGACAAACAATGACTTTGGTCTCAGCCAAGCTTATGGCTGGGCATTAACGTAGGAAACAACATGTCTTGGCGTAATCATGTCACCAAAATCGCCAAGGCAGCAGCACATAAGCTAGAAGCTCTCTGTAGAGTAAAAATGTTGTATACACCTCATCAGCTCATCATCTCTGGAATACTGGTCTCATGTGTGAAGTTTGGCACCCAAACACTTGCTCAAGATATTGGACTCCATACAGAGGAGAGCAGTCCATCATGTGGATGAGCCAGAGTTGACTAATGACCTTTATAACCTTGAATATCGTAGAAAAGTGACGGACTTATCTCTTTACTATCGATACTACTACGGAAGGTGTTCAAACGAGCTGGAACTTATGATTCCGCCTGGAGTTGTGCAAAACAGAAACACCCGTCAGGCACAAGCTGCGCATCAACATATGATTCAGTTGCGAACACATAGGACGTCGCTTTTACGCTCTAAAATGGAATTCCGAGTAAAGTCTCTCCCGAAATCTACAACCTACGCCCACCATCTCATCTGCACACGCACCCCTCGTTGAGTGGTATAGGATTTTCCTTTTGTGTGTGTGTGCCGAGCATAAAAAACAGTTTTGTCGCTATATAGCAAAACATACTTATTTAACATAATGTAGCCTATTTGGCAATCAACTTACTATAGTTATAATTAAAAGTTCTGGCTGTTCCAGTTTTAGACAGTGTATGGATTTTGACAATAAGATATCTGACAAATTTGTCCGTATTATTTTCCACATCGGGAAATGAAAATGTTTGACTACTGCTCATTCTTCTCACGACTTTTATGGTGAATACAGGACCATTATGGTGGACAACAAATGATTTTATGCGAAACTTATCCAAAACAAAATCCTCAATCTCAAACTACCCATTAGTCAACGCTATCATAAATGTAATATTATCCAAAGATACATTAGAATCACTCGATGAACTGTCTGCCCTAATCTCAAAAGTAACAATATTACTTCAATTTCTCTTCATCACTTTAATTATCCATGAGTGTCTTTCAAAAACTCTAACTCTGCAGATAAAACCCATACATTTTTGTACTGGAAGTAATGAGAATGTTATTTATAGATATCAATTTGAAAATTTGTCAGAATGAAATATCAATGGAATCGATACTTCTACAACCCATTTTCCTCATAATTTCATTTCCGATCTATAGATTTCAAAAGACTAATTAAAAATAGAATTAGATTCCTCGATTTGAAAAATCCTGAAACACCACTTTCCATTTCTATATTTAATAAATGTGGATTAATTGTAAAATTGGTTTCCTTGACATACATATATTGCATTTAATATTCCCTATTATATATAATAGGAGAAATAATTTAGGAACATTTTCCGTTGTACACGATAAAATAATATGGCTTTCCATTTCTCATACTTGTGTATTGTGACGCCTATAATTTGAGGATTTTCATTTTAAATCTTAAATTACCTTTTTACTCAGTAGGTTAGCGTAATTTATAATACTGTTACGTTTTTCCCCGTGGGTTCTTAACAGAATTACAACTTTGCTATTTTCAACTAATACTCTCTTTATTCACTACCACTGTATACAATTTAACACTCTAAACTATTCTTATAACTTTTACAACTAATATCTATTCAACACTCAATGATTAACTGAACTGAACTAACATTCGCCTTAGGTCTGCTTATATATAATCTCAAATCTATCACGAATATTCGGGAAGTATTCCGAGGCCACTCTATATGATCTCGACGAGGCCACCGAGATAATTCCAGCGATCCCGAAACTTCGCGGCCGGCCTGGCGATGATTCATACAGACAGAGAAGCGAGGGGCACGGCGCGGCGGCTAGTTCTATAGGGTAGCACAGAAACGTTCGGATGGTTGTTAGTCGTGACAATACTTTTTCCAGTTATAATATTTTCCCCACAAGATATAACATGTTCTGATTAATTTAGTAAATAGATATTAGATATATGATATTCGCTATGTGTAAGGTCCGTTAAGTGACATCTGGTGTCAGTAATCGGCGAACACAGTAGAATTAAAATACATTACCAAATAGAATAAGAGATGCAAGGACCGAAAAAACTTAGGTTACCTAAGTTCGATGGGGAATTTCTAGGACAACAACTAAAAGCTTCTCTGTTTCTAAAATGTCAGAAAAAGGGACTTTTCATGGAAAATGTAAAATTATCGATTTCTAGGACAAAAAAATAAGGTTTTTATATTATTTTATCTAAAATAGTATACCCAATTTGGGCCACACTGTATATTAAAATTCAGGCAATTCTCTCTTTAGTATGTGACATATGAAAATACACATTAAGACGGTTATTTAGGTTAGTTTGCTCTCTGACTTAATATTATTTTAAGCCTTTTCAGTCTGACATATTTTTCAAACTTTTCTATCAAAAAACACCGCTGATTATAGCTATTTTGTCGGCTATACGTTGAGATGATCTCTTGCATTGTGTATGCGAAGCAGCTAGAGAATTTAGTATATTGAACATCGATGAAGACAAAAATAGTTTGGAATATTGCCAATTTTAAGAATGATTTGTATGCCAGCTTATTGAGTTTTTTTTTGTAGTCTAGACATCTATGCAATAACAGTTTTTAACGAGTAGTCTAGAGTGTCTAGGATAATTTTGCGTATTTATATCATTTAGTCTAGAAACTGCGTAAAGTCCGGACAAATAACAACTTTTTTTATTATATAAGTATAAATGATTTATATACATTACTTTCCCTGTAATTTTATCAAAAACATATGATATAATAATAGAATCATTAGTTAGTAATATAAAATTCAAACAGCGGGCAACTAACTACTTTTGGTATTGACGTTTCATTCTAGAGAAATCGTTGAACTAATTGGAAAGCAGCAAATTGATTTAGAATATACAGGTTGCTCAGTAAAAAAATGCATACTTTCGGAAAAATAGTAGGGTTCAAAATAACCTTAATTTGTCATAGAATAAAATCTAAAGTGACGCGAAAGGAGATACAAAGTCGCAAAGAGGTATACCCAGCGATTTACCTTTTCGGCTCTAACTTTTGAATCGGCTGGTATAATATAATGAAATTTTTATGTTTTATGGAGGCCATAAAGACTCATAATATATTGCTACAGTAGGTATATATTTTACAACGTCAGGCAAGTCAGAACAAACTTGTTACACAGTCGTTGGGCCAAAACTTGGACAGCTTTACTTATGACCTAGGGTTATTTTGACATGGCTTATACGCTCCCGAGACTATGCCAAATACTTTCGTTGAATATACAAATGAATTAAACCCGAACGTCTTTAATATATTTGTAATTGTATTATATAATATTTAAACTATTACTTTTATATAGGTATTAAATATAGATTAGATTAGATGTTAAATCATAATGCTTCCAAATCACCTAAATAATTTGCATTTTGGTCTATTGATATCAGTTGCCTAAGATATGACTTCTAGCCGAGATTTGAAAATAATCACTCATGAAAACAATGCTTCAAAATCTCTTGAAATATTTAAATGCCCATAAAAGTTATTTTTGTTTAAAGTTGATATAATCTACGTTGGGGTTTGGAACCTTCGGCAACATGTACTAAAACAGAGTTTTATCCACAATACCGAAACAGAATATTTGCACTCGACGCGCGTTTCGCTAACCATGTTAGCATCATCAGGAGATGATTAAAACTAAAATTAAAATCTACCTAACTCCGTTTTATACTACTGTTAGCTTAATCAAGCGGAACTAGAAAGAACCAATCCTGGGATCCCGCTAGTCACGCTTGATCAACCAATACAATGGACTATACGGAATAGGCCCTCTATCTCTATTTAAACTATTCTTTCATCTAATAATTTCCATACTTTCATATGCGTCTAATAATCTCCTATCAGTTATATTATGAATTAATTTTAAATTTTTAATTGTTATT
>MU184271.1:9290-20560 GCA_016904865.1 Pissodes strobi | reverse complement strand
TAAACATCATTTTAAGCACGCTGCAGCGTGCGATAATCGTTGATTATGATGCATGCGTAATAAAAAAACTTATTTAATTCATCTATGAACAAGACAAGCATTTATTATTGCTCGCATACAGGAAACCGTTGTTAAGTTTGTTTATAAACAAACTTGTTATCGTTGTGCATCGCAGTCAAGGAAGCAAAGACAGGCATCCATATAACGGAACCAATGAATAATCTCTCGATTGTCGGGAGTGACTATATTATGTATGTTTTCCATATTGTTCATAAAATCATCTGTAAGAAAAGGTGAAAGACAGCTGCCCATTGCCAGGCCTTCATGTTGTTTATAATATTTGTAGAGATAATAAATTAAATTTTTGTTTGATCATTAACATTACATGAAGTAAGAAGATCACCAACAAGTTGTAGTGCCTATGTTTTTGGTACCGTAGTAAAAATGTTAGATACATCAAAAGAAACCATAATGTAGTTATGTGGAAGTGGTATATTATTTTGTTTATTGATTAAAGAAATGGAATTACTTACCGAATATGTAGGAGTAAACTTAGTAATATCCTTAATCAGGTTATATGTGAATTGAGCTAGAATATAAACAGGTGTGTTGGTGAAACTTACCACAGGTCTCATGGGTGTATCTATTTTATGGATCTTAGGAAGGCCATACAATCTTGGTATTGTAGGATTACTAGAAATTAAATTTTTCCTTGCATTATTTTCTTAAAGAAAAAAACGGTTTGATATGTTTGATGAACCTGGTGACTTTCCTTATAAAGCTATTAAAAGGGATATTAGGTAAACGAGAAAATTTATTATCGACCTTTAGAAATGCAATCTGTGTTTTTGAGAATAACTAGACAATTGCCCTTGAAAATTTATTATCGACCAAGAATGTCTCAACTTTAGAAATGCAATCTGTGTTTTTGAGAATAACCAGACAATTGCCCTTATCTGCCTTAGAAATAATGAGATATTCAAGTATTGAGTTTTGATAGGTTTTTCTTTGTGTTATATAGAATATTTTGAAAGTCATTGCGAATTCTTTTTTTGACGGTAGAATAATTGGAGATTTGCTCAACCATAACATCACCTTCAGAAAGTGAGGGTCTCAAACAAAGTTAAAGCACTAAGTTTAAAAGCTCAAACTCATCCGTGTCAAAAATTGAGGCGGTCAAATTCTTAATTCTTTCATGATATTTAAAATTTGAGAATCTCTTTGGGGCGGAATTAAATCTCTGCAAGTTAGAATTAATTTTTTGTTTAAAGAGAGTATCAAGTTTTGACCTTACTCTTGAAAATTTTAGATTTTAAGCATTTGAAAGTTCATCGGAGATGCTATTAGAAAATTCAGAGAACCGATCAAGACCAAATTGGTTGACAAAGTTATCATAATTTTTCTTTAGTTGGCAATTAATCAAATATAATTTAGCATAGTGTTTATAATAAGGCATAAAGAAATGTGAAATCAATAAATTTACACAGATATTCAGAATTCAATTATTGACTGAAAGCTACTTTCTAACAAAAATATCAGCTTAATTCAGAAAACAAAGATAATGACAAATTGAAATAAAAATAAAGAAACAAAGCACTTATGATCAGGTACTTACCACGATCAAGAAGGGCTTGAGAAGGTGAATTTTAAATATCTGAAGTGACGATAAAGTACTTATATAGGTCGAACAATAACTAAGCTTAACTCTAATCCCACATATAACCTATAACAACAGATAGCGATATTTGAGAAAATTAGACAGAGTCTTCTACACTATAGACGGTTTTGGTTATTAACTTCTAAAAATTGCTACCTCCAACTAGAACCTAAATGTGAATCCTATAAATAGTCCAATATGATCGATTCTATCAGTTGGGTTGCTTAACTAAAACCGAAATTTAACAACTCCCTTCTTTTGTAGGAGTATTTTCTTCTCTTTTTTAAAAACCTTAAGCTCCAAAAACCGATATTCCATATGCCCTACAGACAAAAGCATACCCCACGGCTAAAGACTACAACAGATAACGTTTGTCCATATACCGTCCTAAATGATTTGCGAAATAAAATAGGATACCTATAAACGGGATGTCAGATATTCACGTGTAAATGGCCGACACTAATTCATGAATTATCACCCGTAATGTTACACGCAAATTGAAAGCTTAGCAGTTTTATTCTCCCTTCAGACTTTTAGATATAAGAAAACTTCAAATAAAATGATATATCATAAGAAATAAAGAAAATTAAGAGCCTGCCTTCTCAGCTTTCTCGATCTGGTCGCTGGTATAAGATAGACCAAATTCCTGTCCTTCCTTTCAATCAGAATCATTTCTTGAAAAAAAATTGCACCGACGCGCAGTCGTCACAAATGTCTTACTTTTCCACCGTACGAAGCGACCGATTTCAAGCATATGAGCTGCATATTTGAAATTATTTAACATTTTTAAATACTATATTCCACTGCTGTATTTATGTAAATTCAAGCATAATATTAATTTTCATTTTACAATAACTAAATAATTATCGACCGACATATTTGAAAGACAAAAAAAAGGTTTTAAACGAACTTGATGGCCAATACAAGAATTCGTTGTTTATTAATATTTTCATACTCCTTAATGCGGAATTTTCCAGACTGTTGTTCCCGGGTCGTTCAGGCAGTAATTTAAAATAGGTTGAAGATGAAAAGTTATTATTTTAAACCCTAAACACCAAGTGAACATTAGGTTGTTACCGAATTGTTAAAATTACCGTAACAATAATTTGATATAAGGAAGTTGTATTTTTGTGATTTAACAAAGTATATGCAACTTTGTGTATTTTTTCCATATATCCTGCATAAATAAAAAATGGATGTGCATATTCTTATGGTTTTTAACCTAACCTAGGCAAAACAATTACTCTCAACCGAAAATTCCAAATATAAAATTTTGATTCCTGAATTTAAAATGCACTTATATCAGATAATTTTCACTTCTAATTGCCTTTAAAAACTAAGTTTCTCCGTGATCTTCGTTAGTAAAAGTTTTAAAACTCGTTATATGACTTTTGTCCGTACAAGGAGACTTCTGCAGACTATTAGCTGAGTTGCCTAAACTTTTTAAATTTGTAAAGAAGTTGGCAATGTTCTTTTGAAATAAGTTCTGAAGAATTACGGAAAATGCTCTACGTTTGAATGAATTCAACCATGTTATTTACATGAAATAAACTATATGCTTCTAATTATTTTAAAAAGTTATAGTCAACCAAAGTTATTACATAAGTAGACAAGCAATTATGAAAATAAGTTACGTAGGAATACGCATATATATTTTTAGAGTAGAGCTAATATTAACTTTTTTGAAAATATATACAGAAGGTGTACTCATTATATTTTGGTGTTCTTTGGGTTAGACGGAGATCTAACGGAGCTTTCGTAAACTAAGTCAATAAACAAATGACTTCCTGTTGAAATAACAATTTGTGTTCACGCAAAAATTAACGGTTGAATTTTAATATAAGTACATATTAATATTTAGCAAGTTAACTCAAAAATGGTTTCCCGATATTAAATAAATAACGGATTTTTCTTTATGGCAGTAAATTAATTTTTGACGGCAACATGTAATAATCATCATGGATAATTGTGATTCAAAACATTGAAACTAAATTGAAATATTTTATTCCTTTAAACAAATTAACCAAAAATCATAACAATTCAATAACATTCAATTAGATTTAATATTTAAAGCTGAAAATAGATTGGATTCTTTGAACTTTAAGTGTATTATTGAAGTATTTTCGGCATAAACTCGAACACAAAATAATTGCTTTCAAACTTCATAATCAGAGTATGATTTATTTTTGAAGTAGAGAAATAATATTTCCTAGAATATTCTTAACCGACATCGGTTAGCTTCTCATATCGGTTCCATTTTTCTTCATTCAATAAGCAAACTGTAAAAAATAGAGTTTGCCAACCCTGTTATTTATTTCCCCCTTTTCGGATTATTACTGTAGGGTTTTCGGCAGTTAAAAAATTATATTGACATACTTCGCCACCACTGTGGGCTACGACGACGCAGATTTATGGTGCCGACAACCATTTCGAGAATATTTCGGCAAGAATGAGAAGAACCAGTTATACACAAGTAGGTCATCAGGTATGGAAGTGGTGAGCAGTCTCGCTTGGCCCACGTAATGGTTGAAATTTGCTTCCATGATATGTTGTCCTGCTTGCCAGCGATGGTTCGTGATTCGACGATGCAACTGGCTTTGCTCCGGTCCGAAACAAAAACTCTGTAGGAAGTCGCAGCGAGAATCAGCAAAAGTTTACCAGGTTACTTGGAATATACCAGCCCAGTCATGGGCTTCTGCATCCAGTACCTCGAGTACAATGTCAAGCTGCATATGTGGTGAAGTTTTCATTTTATTGAAGTCTTTATCTAACTCTTCAAGGAACTTGGATTTTTTTCTTTAGCAGGAATTTCAGTACGGTAGGGCAGGAGGAAATAGAACAGGATGCTGGTCAGAAGACGTCTGAGGGCTAGCTGAATGCGATTGTGCGATGTGGCTTAGGCGTTGGTGGATTTTCTGCATGCTAGATTTTGTCCAATAGGTAGGCGGGTATGAATTTGCTCGTCCAAAAGTTGTTGAATAGCGGCGGCGATGCTATAGTACGCCCAGCCGCTGTTGACCCTCGAAACGCATGCAATTGCATGCGTTTCGAGGGTCAACAACGGCTGGGCGAACTATATTATATGGTTTATGGGCTGCAGACGGGTAGGGACTCAACTGAATAACCCCTAGAAGGGTAGTATAAAACGCAATACTAAAAGCTGAGTCACCTACAACTACACTTCAGCAAAACATTTCCCCTCTTCCCAGTAGGAATTTCTAGAAGAACAAGATCATTGGGTTCAATCAATTTGCATTTGCAACTTCCATGGAATTGAGAGGAAAAAATGTCAGTGAAGGAAAAAAAATCAAAGTGCCAAGAGCGCCTATCGAAATGAAGAAATAGTCGATACGAGGAATACTTCTAAGATAATAAACGATAACTAATCATTGTAAAACGAGTGCGGGAGCAAGAACTAATGAGCTAAACTATTTTTTTTTCAATAAATAATAGAAAACATTCCTAAACGAAATCATAAATCCTTACAAATCCGAATCGACAGCAACAATTATGGAAAGATAGCCCATTACTAATATTCAAGGCTACCAATCGAATATTAGAAAACTTACATCATGCTACTTGAAAAGATAGTTATAAAGTAGAAATCTTAAATCTCCAAGTCGACAACTGTCGGTAAGAAGGTGGAACTATAAAATAACCTCAAAATCAACTAAAACATAAGAAAAGAAAACAAACAACAACATTTGGGAGAAAAATAAAGGAAAACCACGGGGAAATATGTGAGGAATACGCCCTAAATTCCTAGAGCACTATGAGAAGAAACAACAATGAGCAATCTATGCATAGAGATCAACAAGTCTTTGAAGAAAATAAGCAACATGTACTAGTTTTTACTATTGAAAAGAAAGAAAAATGTAATAACTAACAATTATTCTCGAATTAACAAGTAAATAATAAAACAGCAGCAGTACCCCAAGGCAAATCAGTGACATCAACAAGTCAATGCCATTATATTGGTTTTGAGGACTCTGCTTCTGAACTTGTGTCCTCTTATCTGAGCCAAAGAGCACAGAGGGTAGTGATCGAAGATAAATTCTCAGATTTGCAGGCGCTGACGGTCGGTGTTCCTTAGAGTTCAATTGGAACCTGTATTTTTTAAGATATTTAGCTCTAATATTATATGTCATACCAGTACATTATTGTGATTTTATACCTTAGATACCATTTATATAATGGATTACTTTATGCCCGTGCGGAGATATAGTCCACTTTATGGCCCCTGTAGGCATAAAGTACACTTTATGGCTCAAATAATTGAATTGAATTCGTATTTTTATAAATATTTACATATTGTGAATGCAATAATGAACTAGTATGACATAAAAGTTTGTATGCACCACGGGTATTAATAGATGTGTACGCCTTCGGGCGACTTATAAACCCTCTGGCCAGAGGCCCTCGGGTTTGTATCATTGTCGCCTTCAGGGCATAAACATCTACTTAATACCCTTGGTACATAAATAACTATAAGTCCCTGCAATATTGCCAATATCATCTTTACGCTGATGACACTCAATTATATAATAATTTACTTCAAACCATGCTCAGATTGCAAATGATGAAAACAACAACGATCTTAATAATTTACTCACTTTGCCTAATAATCATCTGCTGAAAGTAAATCCCTCTAAGAGCGTTGCAATGTTATTTTGTCCCGAGAACCGTCACGGGTTGCTTACTGAAAACCTAAGAATAAAATTGGGGGACGAATATATTGCCTTTAAAGATTCAACTAGAAATATGCGACTCATTTTGAACAACAATTTAAAATTCAAAGAGCATGCCAGTCTATGTTTAAGAAGAACTTATTCATAACTTAAACTCATTTATGCACATCGACACCCACTTACCCTAAGGACAAAGGCTCTACTATGTGAAACTCTCATATTGTCAAATTTTACTTTCGCAGGTGTTGTCTATGGTTCATTTTTGGACTCTGTGGACATAAACAGAATCCAAATGATGCAAAAGTCTTGTTTACGTCTGATCTATGGCATTCGATGGAGACATCCTGTGTCTCACAAACTAAGAGAGTTGGGATGGCTTAACATGGTTGATAGACGCCTTTTGCACTCACTCTGCTTATTTTATATGATAATTAAGTTTAAATGCCCACCATCTTATCTTTACAATAAAAGATTTCGAATGGATGTTCATAACTTGAACATTCTCCGACAATATCTAATAACTATACCTACTCATAATAAGCAAATCTATAAAAAGTTGTTGCGCGAAAACCCTTTCAATGTGTTAGCGAGATATAATGAATCAGATGATACCTACCCTTAAGGGTGCGGCCAGCGCAACATGTGTGCTCCGACTTGCTCGTCGGCGTGGGAGTGGGTAAATTACTTACTTTTGACCAGGGCGCCACCAGTTTGAAGTATCCAAATCCGCAGATCCAAACAGGAAGATCCTCGGTCTTAAGAATCCATAAGGGCGATCCAAAATCGACGAATATCCGCTACGCAAGGGCGTTTTAAAATCAACTACTATCAACTACACTGGTTGGATTGAGACATTTCAGAGCAAATAAAAGACGGTCACGTTCGTGCAGGTTTAAATTTATTGGCGTTCGTTATGTTAGACGACAACGTGTTGTCCTATTTCTTTCAATAAACAAAATGATATAAATATATAACAAAAGGTAAAATATCTCAATTGGAAACACTTAATAACTTGATATATGCTCACAAATATTGAACTAGGTAGATCATATCAGATGTAACAGTATGACTTAATAAATGATTACAGAAGATCAAAAAAACAATTCCAACTAATTAAACATAAGCGCAATATGCAAAAAATATATATCGTCACATCAACTAATAATTTAAAGTTATCAGGATAATACTCATTACTATTAACTCCGTTGCGCGTGTACCATGGTATACGTGTCGCAGTTGTACATGAATAAACCTTAAAATTTCAGTTCATGAGATACCGCTATGTAAATTACTATAATCCGTTATTTAGTCAATCAGAACAACAATGTTTATCATTTACCACAATATGAATTAAATTGTAAGAATGTTCAAATAAAGCATAAAAAAACTATGAGCATTAATTGGATCACTCTAGTAAATATCGCAGTTATTTATATATGCATTGGTAAGCTTTGCTTACACCTAATAAGTTCCAACAAAAATTATATCAACACTTCGCAGAAAGAAATAAAAACACGCAATTTACTGCACGCTGGAAAATACTAATAACACGCCAACAACATTAACCCTTTCAATACGACTTGTTTTCAAAAAAATTTTAAATAAAATACGGTTGGGACCAACGTGTCCCAGAGGAGAATTAGCTTTCAAAATACGACTTTTTTTTCTTTTTAAAATTCATAGGGATAAGGTACCTTATATATAATAAAACTCCATAAATTAAATACATCCAAACATTTCTTTTGTTTATTAACTACAAATAAAAAAAATACATAACGGGACATATATATCCCCACAGTAAGGAAAAATTATCAAAAATGTTCTACAAGTAATGAAAGTATTATTTTAGCTAAAATCTAAATGAACAAAAAACAATAATTTTGAAAATTTAACGGTGATAAGATTGCAAGCAATCATTGCATAAAGGAACATTACATTCTGAACACACAGTTTTCGTTCTTTTCTCAACTTTTCGGCGCTCATCAGGATCGGCAATGATTGTTTATTTTACGGTTGGTATATATATGTCCCACACATATACATTCGATGTAACTCTAAAGACCTCTAGAAGATGCTTGTAAACACTTATAATTAGACATAATTGCTCACCTTTCCATGTCTTTAAATCACATTTACACGAATATTGTAGTAAAGAACTCACAAACAAAGAGGAACTTGCACGTGCACTTGTTTACAAATGAAGAAATACTGCTACAATCTAACCTAAAAACATAAGCTCCCGCTTGTAGTTTATTGGAAAAAGCATAAATAACGACTGGGACAGCCGCTAATGCATTTCAAAACAACTTAGCACCCACCGGTATTAAAAGAATCTGTTATGGGACATATATGTCCCTACAGTAAAATGAATGTTTCTTTTCCAAAAAAAAATTCGTAATTTTAAGGCCAAGTTTTTACTGGGACACGTATCACCCGTCAGTATTGAAAGGGTTAAGTAAACAGATCACAGTTATAATCTAAACTTGTCTTAACTGTCTTTGCCGATGTCACCTATGGCCTTCTGCACACGGACTTCAGCTATGCACCTTGGGACCATAAACTCTCAGTGGCAACTGAGGTAATCCCCATACCTCTATGGCTACAGTTGGTACCAATAAACCACAACCAATCGTACTGACTGGCAGCTCCTTGGTTAGCTACTAAATCTCTCTTCGAGCAAGTTCGCTCCAAACAACAATAGCTTGCTTGCTACACAACTCCAAGCAACAATAGCTCCAGCCAGAATAGCTCTTGGTAAAATTGGCTTCCAACAAAAATGCCTCCCCGGAAAACTGGCTCCCGTACAAAAAAAAAACCCTGAAAGAGAACAAGCGCTAAGTATGCATTCACTTACTGCAATTTCAAGCAGCTCCTCTTTCAGAACACTCCCAATTCAATGAGTATTTAAAAATAATAATGATAGTCGCCTTGCCAAAATGCCAAGGTCACAATAAAACCAATATTATATCACCCTACAGGTGATAGACATCAAATACTAAGAAAACTGACTAATAATATAACCACTGTCTGCTCTTTTAAGAGTTCAGACCCCCAGGCAAGAACAAAGCTTGTCCATTTATGTCGTTAATATTCAATCTAAATTTACTAAGCTTATGTACGACTTTACAAGTTCTTATAAGCAAAATTTAAAGTAGAAATTAAATTTATCAAAGATTATATACAGTTTTATACAACATTATACCCTATTATACAATACGGGTGCCCATAAAGACAAAGAATCTGCTATGAGTGTTCGACTGCAATATGATACGAGAACTATATCATGAACTATTATTTAATACCCTTATTTTCCCTAGAGTATCACTTCTTGTAAAAATAATGAATGTAAATAAATCATGCTTTGCCTGTTCCAGGCCTAAATTATCTTTTGTGTGATGATATTGCATGATATACGTGCAAGAATTAATACATTTTCAAAAGTAACACTCTCTATATAGCAATATTGTGCAGTATTTCAATCCCCTCTGAGACCCGTTAAAAAAAACTATAATGAAATTACTTCTACTCTGATAAAATAAATCCCCTCCGTACAGAAAATAAATGAGTATGTACAAAATATAAGATATGTATATTTATTTACCTAACTACTTAGGGTTTTTTCGATGGCAATGACGAATTGGGGAGCAAACGCTCTCTTCTACAGACATTCCTCGAAGAAGGAAACGGCGTACTTGGTTCCAGAATACACTGCACGTGGCAAGTTACAAATCCAAAATCAGACATATATACGCACTACCTCCTAAGAAGGTTTGCCGAAGAAAGAGGACGATATCGAGCCAAAAACGAGTACCTAGGTCCTGGAATTCGATGTTAAAAAGCTAGTAAAAACTCGAACCATAAGCCCGTTCCACACTGTCCTGTAATCAAACGCAAACTACAGCAGCCGATGTCGCCAAATTTACTAACATCTACAATATGCAATGAAACGTATCTAAGGCTGTATGATATTATACCTTGCTGGCAGAACAAAGAAATCCAACGATGAATCCATCATAAACACTGACCAGACAACAGAAACCAATTCATTCCGAACGGCGGCCATTTAAAACTTAAACACCAAATCTATTCGACGCATTCAATTGAATCCACTTAAACGTACCTTAAGCTAGACCCGTTTTTACCTTGCTGAAAACCATATATTTAACACTGCGAACCAGTTCGAGCAACGTTGCCAAGTTAGGGAACATACGCATTTAATAACATATCTTAACTGCGTATTTTTAACGCGAAATCGAAAAAACAGTCGTTTAATTAAAACTGACGATAGCACATCAATAACTATAAGTAAATATAAAATTAAGGATTTCCCCATGTCTGTGTCGTCTTTTAAAAAACATATAAAACAAAGGATTTTCTCTAAATTATAGTATATACAACTAATAAAAATTCTGCTATATTTGCAAATTAATCTATTAACCGGTAATTGTAATTGTAGGTTGGTCATCGTGCGTGTTCGCAGTCTTTCCATTGTTTGCGCCCTGAATAAAAAAGAATAAAGTACCTATGGTCTTATTGTGCAAATTTGTACGTTGTGTCCTGTGCTGTTACTATACAGTTCAAACAAGTTTTTAGATATTTGTGATTTTTTAAGGTTCATCATAGGTTAGTTAAGATCAATCTCACAATTTCTTTTAAAAATAGACAGTGCCAGAATGTTTGTAAATTATATTTTGGTGTGAAGTAATTCAGGCTTCAACAGCCCCTTTTTTGCTCTAAAAAAAGATAGCTGAAATTGCCTTTTATTCCAAATTGAATGGTTTAATTGTGCATGAAGTATGTACCGATATTTACAATAATTGCAATTTTTTTTTAAATAATAAATGTATTGTTATTACTATTATTATTATTATTATTATTAATATTAGTATTATTATTATTATTATTATTATTATTATTATTATTAT